>JARQOC010000010.1:118806643-118978957 GCA_033576535.1 Allobates femoralis
CTTACGACGGGCGCGATAAATTACATTGTCAAAGCCCTTTTTGGAATTGCAAAGCATAGGTTTAATGGGCGTCCTTAAAAGTTTAAGGGAACACCGAGGTTTCTTTTTCTTATGTCTTGGACGAGCATAAATCATGAGGGAAGAGAGGAAATGATTGGAGAAGGGACAATGGAGTATTTGGGAACATTATAGTTCTCGCTCTGCTTGCTGGCAGTGAATGAGAACATCCATTATTTGGCTTTGAGAGTGTTGACTGCACGGATACATTGTAGCTAAGCAAGTGTTGTCGGAGTTCACCGATACATTGTAGCAAAGTTTTACCCCTGAGAATTGTGACCGACTCCACTGATACATTGTAGCAGAGCTTTGGCTCAGAGTGTTGACTGACCACACTGATACATTGTAGCAAAGCTTAGACATTGAGAGTGGTGACTGACTCCTCTGAAACATTGTAGCAGAGTTTTGGCTCAGAGTGTTGACTTCACTGATACATTGTAGAAAAGCTTTGGTTCAAAGTGTTGACTGACCCACTGATACATTGTAGCAAAGCTTTGGTTCAGAGCATTGACTGACTCCCCTGATTCATTGTAGCAGAGCTTTAGCTCAGAGCATTGACTGACCCACTGATACATTGTAGCAAAGCTTAGACATTGAGAGTGTTGACTGACCCCATTGATACACTGTAACAAAGCTTTGGCTCATGAGTGTTGACTGACTCCACTGATACATTGTAGCAAAGCTTTGGCTCAGAGTGTTGATTGACCACACTGATACATTGTAGCAAAGCTTTAGCTCAGTGTTGATTGACTCCACTGATACATTGTAGCAAAGCTTTAGCTCATTGTTGATTGACTCCACTGATACATTGTAGCAAAGCTTTGGCTCAGTTGATGACTCCACTGATACATTGTAGCAAAGCTTTAGCTCATGTTGATTGACCCACTGATACATTGTAGAAAGCTTTGCTCAGAGCATTGACTGACTCCACTGATACATTGTAGCAAAGCTTTGGCTCAGAGTGTTGATTTACCACACTGATACATTGTAGCAAAGCTTTAGCTCAGTGTTGACTGACTCCACTGATACATTGTAGCAAAGCTTTAGCTCATTGTTGATTGACTCCACTGATACATTGTAGGAAAGCTTTGGGTCAGAGCATTGACTGACTCCACTGATACATTGTAGCAAAGCTTTGGCTCAGAGTGTTGATTGACCACACTGATACATTGTAGCAAAGCTTTAGCTCAGTGTTGACTGACTCCACTGATACATTGTAGCAAACTTTGCTCAGTAGCATTGACTTCTTCACTGATACATTGTAGCAAAGCTTTGGCTCAGAGCATTGACTGACTCCACTGATACATTGTAGCAAAGCTTTGGCTCAGAGGTTCTGTATGACTGGCACTTGCATGCTGATCATATACATTGTAGCAAAGCTTTGCTCAGTGTTGACTGACTCCACTGATACATTGTAGCAAAGCTTTGGCTCAGAGCATTGACTGACTCCACTGATACATTGTAGCAAAGCTTTGCTCAGAGTTGACTGACTCCACTGATACATTGTAGCAAGCTTTAGCTCAGTGTTGACTGACTTCACAGATACATTGAAGCACAGCTTTGGTTCAGAGTTAAACTTACTTCACTGATACATTGTAGCAAAGCTTTATCTCAGTGTTGACTGACTCTCCAGATACATTGTAGCAAATCTTTGGCTCAGAGATGTTGAATGACTCCACAGATACATTGTAGCAAAGCTTTACTCAGTGTTGACTGCTTCCAGATACATTGTAGCACAGCTTTGCTCAGTGTTGACTGACCCTCACTGATACATTGTAGCAAAGCTTTGGCTCAGAGCTTGAATGACCCACTGATACATTGTAGCAAAGCTTTGCTCAGTTGACTGACCCCCTGATACATTGTAGCAAAGCTTTAGCTCAGTGTTGACTGACCCCACTGATATATTGTAGCAAAGCTTTAGCTCAGTGCTTGATTACTTCACTGATACATTGTAGCAAAGCTTTGGCTCAGTGTTGACTGACCCCACTGATACATTGTAGCAAAGCTTTCAGAGCAGTTTGACTTGACTCCACTGATACATTGTAGCAAAGCTTTAGCTCAGTGTTGACTGACCCCACTGATACATTGTAGCAAAGCTTTGGCTCAGATGTTGAATGACCCACTGATACATTGTAGCAAAGCTTTAGCTCAGAGCTTGACTGACCCCACTGATACATTGTAGCAAAGCTTTAGCTCAGTGTTGACTGACCCCACTGATACATTGTAGCAAAGCTTTGGCTCAGAGTGTTCACTTCACTGATACATTGTAGCAGCTTTGGCTCAGTGTTGATCGACCCACTGATACATTGTAGCAAAGCTTTGGCTCAGAGCATTATGACTGTCATGATACATTGTAGCGCAGCTTTGGCTCAGGAGTGTTGACTGAACTACAATGATACATTAGAGTAAAGCTTTTAAATGGTATTCCCAAAATAATCGCCAAAGTTATCACCTGTCCATGGGATTTAGGAAAACTTGCTGATTGCTGGGGCAATATTGGAGTGTTGGAAATGGGAACAAGTAATAGTGAGCATGCTGGACCTGAGCTTCATTCCTTCATTGACTATTGTACTCAGGGTGTAACTTGAAGCTCATGGGCTCCAATGTAAAATCTCCAACAGGGGCCCTCAATCATTGCAAGTTTTTAATAGTAATAGTCTTTTCATATAAGCCTAAAGGAGATTTGGGGCCTTCTAGGCTCCAGAGCTTGGGTACGTTTGCAACCCTAGCACCTATTGTAGTTACACCTCGGATTATCCTCCTGGAAATAGCAGAGCGCTGGTATTCACCAGTCCTATAGACAATGAAAAAAGCAGGGGCCAGAGCATGTGCATTTATTCTATTTACTGCAAGGCTGCAGATTGCCATTTTCTGAGTTCCGGAGCCCCAATCTCAAAATCACGTTGTTCCAGTGATCGGCCCCCCAGGATCAGTAAGATATGCCCCTGTGCCATGGATTGATGCTAACTGGTTATTTTGGGAATGATCCCTTAAAGGGAATATCCAGAATAAATAAAACTTTACGCATTCTTTAAAAACGCACCACCCCTGTCTACAGGTTCCATGTGGTATTCCAGCCTAGGTCCAGTCACTTAATTGGAGCTAAGCTGCAATATCAATACAACCTGTAGACAGGGGTGGCGCTGTTATTGAAGGAAATCAGTCATGTTTATAGAATTCTGGACAACTCCTTTAATTATGGAGGATTATATATAGAGAAAATATGTTGCAAATACTCAGCTAAAAGAAGTGTTACCTCTGTGCCTGCATATAAAGACGATTGTTCCATTCACTGACTGCAAATAGAGATCTTGTAAAATACATTAGAGACTTGTATAATACACTGATTATAAATGAGCCATTTCCCACTTGGAGGTAGCAACTCTGTTAATCAGTGTTAATACAGGTGCATCTCAATTAATTAGAATACCATGGGTTTTCATTGGTTGTAAGCCATAATCATCAACATTAACATAAATAAACACTTGAAATAGATCACTCAGTGTGTACTGACTCTATATAACATACACTGTGTGCAGAATTATTAGGCAAATGAGTATTTTGATCACATGATACTTTTTATACATGTTGTCCTACTCCAAGCTGTATAGGCCTGAGAGCCAACTACCAATTAAGTAAATCAGGTGATGTGCATCTCTGTAATGAGGAGGGGTGTGGTCTAATGACATCAACACCCTATATAAGGTGTGCTTAATTATTAGGCAAATTTCTTTCCTTAGGTAAAATGGGTCAGAAGAGAGATCAAGTGTTTCATGGCAAATAGCCAACAGGGTCGCAAGAAGCGTGCTGGACAAAAAAGGTGCAAAATAACTGCCCATGAATTGGGAAAAATCAAGTGTGAAGCTGCCAAGATGCCATTTGCCACCAGTTTTGCCATATTTCAGAGCTGCAACGTTACTGGAGTATCAAAAAGCACAAGGTGTGCTATACTCAGGGACATGGCCAAGGTAAGGAAGGCTGAAAAACGACCACCTCTGAACAAGAAACATAAGATAAAACATCAAGACTGGGCAAAGAAATATCTTAAGACTGATTTTTCAAAGATTTTATGGACTGATGAAATGAGAGTGACTCTTGATGGGCCAGATGGATGGGCCAGAGGCTGGATCAGTAAAGGGCAGAGAGCTCCACTCCGACTCAGACGCCAGCAAGGTGGAGGTGGGGTACTGGTATGGGCTGGTATCATCAAAGATGAACTTGTGGGACCTTTTCGGGTTGAGGATGGAGTGAAGCTCAACTCCCAGCCCTACTGCCAGTTTCTGGAAGACAACTTCTTCAAGCAGTGGTACAGGAAGAAGTCCGTATCATTCAAGAAAACCATGATTTTCATGCAGGACAATCCTCCATCACATGCATCCAACTACTCCACAGCATGACTGGCCAGTAAAGGTCTAAAAGAAGAAAAAATAATGACATGGCCCCCTTGTTCACCTGATCTGAACCCCATAGAGAACCTGTGGTCCCTCCTAAAATGTGAGATCTACAGGGAGGGAAAACAGTACACCTCTGGGGACAGTGTCTGGGAGGGAAAACAGTACACCTCTGGGGACAGTGTCTGGGAGGCTGTGGTGGCTGCTGCACGCAATGTTGATCGTAAACAGATCAAGCAACTGACACAATCTATGGATGGAGGCTGCTGAGTGTCATCATAAAGAAAGGTGGCTATATTGGGCACTAATGTTTTGGGGTTTTGTTTTTGCATGTCAGAAACGTTTATTTCTAAATTTTGTGCAGTTATATTGGTTTACCTGGTGAAAATAAACAAGTGAGATGGGAATATATTTGGTTTTTATTAAGTTGCCGAATAATTCTGCACAGTAATAGTTACCTGCACAAACAGATATTCTCCTATGTCTGGGGTCACACACACAGATATTTGTGCAGATATTGTTCACAGATCTCTGGTTGCAGTGAAATCATGGACACATTGCTCCATTTTGTGGCTGTGTACAAATGTAACAATATGTCCATGATTTCACTGCAACCAGAGATCTGTGAACAATATCTGCACAAATATCTGTGTGTGTGACCCCAGCCTAAGATAGACAAATCTAAAAAACCCCACTACAACTTCCAAAAATATTAAGCTTTGATATTTATGAGTCTTTTGGGATAATTGAGAACATAGTTGTTGATCAATAATAAAAATAATTCTCTAAAATATAACTTGCCTCATTAATTCTACACACAGTGTATGTGTTTCACTTTATGTATTGAATTACTGAAATAAATTACCTGTTTAATGATATTCTAATTCATTGAGATGCACCTGTAGGCTTGTTAAAGGGTCGGACATTGACTAAGGCCAGCTTCACACTGCATGTGTGATCCGATCCGTAGCTGTCCGCTTGAGGCAGCACACAGGACCGGGGGGCTATTATGCTCTCCGATCCTGTGTGCAGCCGCACGCAGTTCCTGCTGCTGATAGGTGAGGACCGCGGGTGCCGCGGTCCTGACCTGTCAGCGCCTGCAGCTGCATGCGGCTGCACACAGGATCGGAGAGCATAATAGCCCCCCGGTCCTGTGTGCTGATCCGGTCCGCAGCTGTTTGCCTCAAGCGGACAGCTACGGATCAGATCACACACACAGTGTAAAGCCGGCCTTACAGGTTAGCTACTTCCACCAGGTGGCACTATTGAGGTATCATTCCTTCTGGGAGAGAGCAACTGTGCATGTTTTTGGCAATCCAAAAATGGCACATTTCGGTCAGATTATGTGAGCTTTCAAAACATTGGATTGCAGAAGCTAATCGGAATTCAACAAACAAGGACCGTGGTGTGACTGCTGCAGTGGTAAACACTATGCAATACACAAAGGGAATCTGTCCTCAGAGCAGCATGATGTCTACAAAGAGACCCTGAATCCAATGATGTATCACTTAGATTACCTGCTGCAGCGGTTCTGACATAAATGTTTTTAGATTTAGCCATGCAGCAGAGCTGAGAAAGCTACCCCCCTGCACCAGGCTCTGTGTGTACAATGTCTATATATATACAGCTGCCCCTGCCCACACCAGGCTCTGTGTGTACAATGTCTATAGATGAAGAGCTGCACCCACCCACACCAGGCTCTGTATGTACAATGTCTATAGATAGAGAGCTGCCGTTGCCCACACCAGGCTTTGTATGTACAATGTCTATAGAGAGCTGCTGTTGCCCACACCAGGCTTTGTATGTACAATGTCTATAGACAGAGTTGCCCCTGCCCACACCAGGCTTTGTGTGTACAATGTCTATAGATAGAGAGCTGCCTCTGCCCACACCAGGCTCTGTATATACAATGTCTATAGACAGAGAGCTGCCCCGGCCCACACCAGGCTTTGTGCTTTCAATGACATCAGACAGTGAGTTGCTAATCACAAAAGGCGGCAGAGTTACTGTTTGTAGTTTCCATGTTATCACCATTGTCAGACCCTGCAGAGAGCTGCTACATTAGACCTGTCCCATTATAAGTAGAGATGATTAGTCCTGTGTAAACTGTCATGTAATTATGCACTCCCCCTCAGCAGCTCTCTCCTCCCTTTGCTAACAGTGCAATGTCAGGTTTCGCTTACAGGTCTGTTCAGTTAATATCACCACCGAGGGAGAGAGCTACTGCAGGTCTGCCTTATCTAGACTCCATTTGTTTCTCTAAGCAGTTATCCTGCTGTGCTGTGACAGTTTCTGTGTTGTAGTTCAACTCTTGTAATGCTGCACACAAAGCAGAGAGGAGAATAGAGCCCCCCCACTAATCTCCTGACCTGTGATGTGACATGCATATTTATGTATGGGGAGTGGACAGCAGAGAACTAAGTGATCACTCACTGTGAGTGACAGATGGAATTAATCTCTTTATTTGACGTTTACAGAAGATAGGAGGGGAATATAAATAAAAGAAATATATCAATAGAGAGAGGAATTAGAAAGTGATAGCAGTTACATGTGGATTTTTGACCTGATCGTTTTCCTTTAAGGCAGGGGTGGGGAACTCCAGTCCTCGAGGGCCACAAACAGTGCAGGTTTTCAGGATTTCCTTAGTATTGCACAGGTGATAACATAATCACTTGCACTGGTGATAATTCCAATCCCTGTGCAATACTAAGGAAATCGTGAAAACCTGAACTGTTTGCGGCCCTCGAGGACTGGAGTTCCCCACCCCTGCTTTAAGGAGATGTTTGGCCCACAAGGGTTTGGGGCACTCAGATCTTGGGCGTTTTGGTGGTCGGTGCCCGAGTCTGTACCCCTGGATGACACCAAAAAGGGGGTATTTACAGGGATAAAAGTTTATAGGCGATTGTTGTGACGCCACCTGTAGATCCGGTTATGGCACCAGTGGCTGCTGGGGCCTCCGGGGTGATGGGCAGCAGCAAGGTTTTGTAGCTCCCTATAGGTTGAGCGGAATCCCCAGGGCTGTGAGGGTATGATGGTGGAATAGGGTAGCGCTGTCGTTGTGGTATGGGGCAGGGTGACGGATGGACACACACACAAGAAAGTATTTTTCTGTACCTTTTACTGGTGTTTTGCAGGTACACTTCCAGGGTTGAAGGGTGCACTTTGGGATTTCCACACCGAGTGGGTTATAGGCCTCCTTGTCCTGTTCCCTTCTCCCGGTCTGATGTGTGTGAAACCAGACCTGACCTTTCCTGTTCTCTCACACCCGTGTTGCTGCACTGAGAGCTCTCGTGGCTCCTGGCTCTCAACTGCTGAGTGCTGTGGGTGTCTGGGAAGCTAAGCCTCCACGGTGTACTGGGATTCTCTGCTGGGCTAATCTCTCCCTTGCAGACTCGGGGACCCCAGTGTCCGGTGTTCTCCCGGGGTGAACCGGTATGGCTCCTCTGCCCCTGCTGTACTGTTCCTCACCTCTGCCTTCGGTCCTAGCTCTCTGAACCTCATACTGGGTCTGGCGGTGCACTTGTTTCGGGCCTAGCACGGCTCCAGTAACCAGTTTTGCTCACTAGGCTCTGAGCTGAACTTCACAGTTCTCCTAGCCACTGCACACTCTGGATAACTCCGCCCCCAGCACCTGTATTTATAGGGGATCTGGCTTAACAGCAACAGTGGGTTTCGCCCTACAGGCCTGGAGTGGAAGGTGTTGGGTGTATGTGAGGTACTAGATGTGAAAATCCCTTTGTGTACTAGTTGGTTCTGTGGCTACCTGGCACAGGGCACTACATAAACAACACCCCAGAACAAGGCCGGCGTCAGCACCCGGCATACCCGTGCAGGAGCCGGGGCCTTGAAAAGCTGGGGGGGGCCACTGGCCATCAGGGACAGGCAGCCCTGACAGCCAGGGGTCCATTAGGGACAGACAACCCTGTTAAGAAGGTGCACATCAGGCAGATGCAGCAAGGCGCTGAGTGCTCCACTGAGCTCCCAGTGCACATGGCTACTTTGCATGTGTGGCACCCCATGGGTTAATGTGCCACAATAACATCACATGGGTTCTCTCCCCCACTACACACTGACAAACACTACCACCTCTGGGCAATAGAGGGAGCACCTCCTGCTCCCTTATATAGTCTTGTCCATGAGGAAGAGCTGAGACCGTACAGCACGGTGTAGTGCTGTGAGCAGCTCAAGAGAGCTGAGAGCTTATTGAGAGCAGAGTTAGCTCAGTGCAGACCTAGCAAGGGTCAGAGGAGCAGGAGACCGAAGGACAGAGGAACACATCTGGGAGCTGGAGTGACACCATCACTTGCCCCAGAAGTAAGCACAAAGAGACGGACACCGGATCCGGTACTGTGTCTGGCACCCACAGCACAGCGAATCCAGGAACAGTGGGATCTCTAGATGCCCCCTAGTACCAGAGTGAAGCAACACGGAGGGGTCAGTACAGCATAGAGGACCCAAGTTGCCTAACCCAGTGGTACCAGCAGCGAACAGAGAGAGACGTGAGGAATCCCCAGCAGCAGATCGGTCCGGTACCGGGTACCCCACGTCCCTTGGGGCTCCACAACCTGGCGTCACGAACAGGATCTACCCGGTCCAAAAGGATTGGACCCAGTGCGCCATCTGAACTGTATTTTTTGAGAATCCGCCATTTTGGAGTGCGCGGCGCGCGGGAAAGAAAGGGGGCGGTACCTTGCATTGGCGCGAACCCAGCCTCCTCCCCTTGGTGCTGACGACATCCGGCGGGGAAGGAGATCCCTGCTGCGCCCCGGAACCTCCCAGAGACATCCGGACGGAAGCGGAAGACGGAGGGCGCATAACAACTAAGGGGGCCCAAGATGTCGCAGGCCGATGCACAAGACGGCGGCGGAGTAGCCGATGGAGCTGCAGCGTCGGGTCAGCCCGTAGCGTCCGGCGGTGCAGCGGCGCAAGGAACAGCATCCATAATGCCATTCCTGATGCCGTATACTCCAGGGGCAATGTGGCTGCCCCAATACTCCGGTGAGCCTCATACACTAACTGACTTTATGCAAAAGATTAAAGAGTATTATGTGATGTATCCCCTCACTGAAGCCCAGCGTGTAGGATTGATAATGGGACAGTTAACGGGCAATGCACGGCGTGAGGTGGCGTCCTGGCTGGACACAGATAAGGACACTGTAGAGCATCTAGCAGCCAGACTGAAAGCAACGTTTGAATCTGCTGTTGATGCCCGGGCTAAGATGAGGTTCTTTGCATGCCCCCAGAGACCTAAACAGAGTGCTAGAGACTTTGCCTTGAACTTGCAGGAAGCACTCAAAGCCCTCAAGCTGGCAGAACCTGCTTTAGCCCCGGGAGCTGATAAAATGCTATTTGACCAATTCATAGAGGGCCTCTATTCCCCTTCCCATCGAGGACAGTTAAGCATGGTACTGCTGCAGAACCCTGACATGACGTTTACTGAGCTGAAGGATAGAGCTATCCGTCTGCAGCAGCTGGAAGAGCCAAGAGAATTAATATCTGTGCTTGACACTGCAGCAGCACCTCAGCAGGCGGCAGCGCCAGCGACATCTGCTATGTCAGCGGCTGCTGCTGAGGCCGGGGACTATATCTCAAATGCAGCCATCAACCAAAAGCTAGATGCCCTGACAGACACCGTGATCTCCATGGCCAAGGTCATCAAGGAACTGCGAGATTCAAAACCTGCACCCAAGATCGAGTTGGCGACCAGCAGAGAGGATGTTCCGTGGATGAGGCCCAGAAGATACCCAGCAGCAAGAGGACGACCCAGTGATCGCTACCAACCAGATGGACAGCCCGTCTGCCGCCGTTGCCAGAAACCAGGTCATTTTGCTCGAGAGTGTCCTTTAAACGACGATACCCTGGGCAGGCGGGCCGCTCCCCAGGAATGAACGCTCAAGGCCCCTCAGCCTGGTATGACAAATTCGTGGGAGGAAAGCCGGTGATCCCTATAGTGTTGAATGGCATCCCCTTTAGTGCCTTGCTGGATACTGGATCCCAAATAACATCTATCCCACATGTTCTATATAAAAGGTACTGGGCTGATTCAGACATTACTAATGCGCCAGATGGCTTTAACTTTGAAGTGTGGGCTGGTAATGGATTGATGATACCAAAGGTTGGATTTAGAGAGATGAATATTCAGGTTGGGAAGGTAGAATTGCAGAAACAGGGTATTATAATCGTAGATGTCGACCGGCGAGGCCGTGAACCCGTGATGGTGGTAGGAATGAATGTCATTGAAAAATGTTTTTCCGAAGTGTTAAGTGTTTTGCAGCAAATCGCCGAGACTGCCGGAACTGGACAACAGAGGCTTCTGCACAAAGAGATCAAAGCCCTGATGTTGAAGCAGCAGGTAGAAATCTCCGGAGGTGAGATCGGCAGTGTCAGAGTAAGTGACCCAATACCAATCGTAATTCCTCCCAAAACTGAAATGTTGGTGTGGTGCAGAGCCGCAATAGGCATTAAAGGGCAAGATTATCAGGCCCTGGTAGAACCCGTGTACTCAGACAGTAGACCGACCATACTCACTGCTAGAGGGGTGGTTGACGTACACAGGGGAAGAGTGCCATTACGCCTATTGAACTGCGGAGAAGATGAGGTCACATTACCAAAGTATGCTACCATGGCTAAGTTGTACACGGTTGATAACAACAACATCACCGTCGCTGAGCCCTTGAACCCGTCATGCCAGGCGGATGACAATGGCTCAGAGGAGAAGATGGAGGATTGGTGCCAAAAGTTGCATGTAGGTACCAGTTCTACACCTCCCCGTCACAAGCATGGAGTATACCGGGTAGTGAAAGAATATGAGCAGATATTCAGTAAACACCCGTTAGACTTTGGGCAGATCAAAGGAGTAGAGCACACTATACCCACAGGTAACCATCAACCTATAAAAGAAAGGTATAGACCCTTACCACCAGCTCACTACCAAACCACCAAAGATATGCTCAGAGAAATGAAATCTGCAGGGGTGATAAGAGACAGTTGTAGCCCCTGGGCAGCACCTCTAGTGTTAGTTAAAAAGAAGGATGGGACCATGAGAATGTGCGTAGATTACCGGCAGATTAACCGCATTACACATAAGGACGCATACCCATTACCTAGGATTGAGGAGTCATTAGCTGCATTAAAATCTGCTAACTACTTTTCCACCCTTGATCTGACTAGTGGGTACTGGCAGGTTCCTGTGGCCGAGGCCGACAAGGAGAAGACAGCGTTTACTACGCCGATGGGCCTCTGTGAGTTCAATTGTATGCCGTTCGGACTCTGCAACGCACCCGGGACCTTCCAACGTCTGATGGAGAGCTGCCTAGGACACAAAAACTTTGAAACTGTCCTCCTGTACCTAGATGACGTCATAGTCTACTCGAAGACGTATGAGCAGCATCTACAAGACCTGGCGGAAGTGTTCGAAGCTTTATCGAGATATGGCATGAAAATCAAGCCATCCAAGTGTCACCTTCTCAAACCAAAGGTACAGTACCTGGGACATGTCGTGAGTTCAGAGGGAGTAGCACCGGACCCTGATAAAGTCACAGCAATAAGGGATTGGCCAAGACCTACGAACGTGAAAGAAGTGAGGCAATTCCTGGGCCTGGTAGGCTATTATAGAAGATTTATCCGAGGATTCACGAAGCTAGCAGCTCCCTGCAAGACATTCTGGTAGGGCGGTCAAGGAAGACTTCAAACTGTAATTCCCTGGCATGGTGGGATGAAGAAAGAGAAAATTCCTTCAATCAGCTAAAAAGTGCGCTGACGGGAGAAGAGATCCTGGCATATCCTGATTACCATCAACCATTCATTCTTTACACGGATGCCAGCAACGTGGGACTGGGAGCAGTATTGTCGCAGAAGCAAGGAGGCAAAGAACGAGTTATTGCCTTTGCAAGCAGGAAGCTCCGGCCTACAGAGCGAAATCCCGAGAACTACAGCTCCTTCAAGTTAGAGCTACTAGCAGTAGTCTGGGCTGTAACCGAACGCTTTAAACATTACTTGGCAGGTGCAGAATTCACCATCTACACGGATAACAACCCGTTGACTCACCTGGACACAGCCAAATTAGGTGCTCTGGAGCAGCGATGGATAGCCCGGCTATCTAACTACAACTTTGTCATCAAATATCGGGCAGGCCGCAAGAATGGGAACGCAGATGCCTTATCCCGGATGCCGCACCTGAAAGACGTGGAAGAGGAACCGGAAGAGTTGGAAGAGATTGAACTCCCGGCCTTTCATCGTTCAAGGGTAGAAGATTATCGACCCGGCATCTACCAAAAGAAACAGGAAATAAACCTTAACCCGTTAAGACACTACGGATGGGCTGAAGCTCAAGATACTGATCCAGCCGTGAAGCTAGTGAAAGAACTGCTTACGCAACAACATACACACCCTGGACAGAATGCCCCAGCTGAAGCTATACAGCTATGGAAGGATAAAGGCAAGTTGTTCCTGCATCAAGGGAAGCTCTGTAGACGATTTACCAATCCCAAGACGCATGAACTGGTCTGGCAAATAATCGTGCCCAAGCGAGACACTCAAATGGTCTTAGAGGCTTATCATGACAACGCAGGTCATTTTGGATGGAAGAAGTTAGAAGCAATCCTGAGAGACAGATTCTATTGGGTTGGCATGAGAGGATCCATTGAACTATGGTGCAGAAGATGTGCCGCATGCAACCTCAGAAGGAAAGATCTACAGAAAGCTCCACTTCAACCAATAATAACCAAGCAGCCTCTTGAACTAGTCGCATTAGATCACGTCAAGTTGTCACCAAGCCGGTCAGGCTATGTCTATGCCCTAACCATCGTGGACCATTACTCACGCTTCTTAGTGGTGGTACCAGTCAAAGACTTGACAGCGAAGACTGCAGCAAAAGCATTCCAGACGCATTTCTGTAGACCACATGGTTACCCAGAACAAGTCCTTGCAGACCAAGGTCCAGCTTTTGAATCAGAACTATTCAAGGAATTCTGCAATATGTACGGTTGTAAGAAGATTCGCACAACGACATATCATCCCCAAACAAATGGTCTCTGCGAGAAAATGAATCATATCGTAATCGAGCTGTTAAAGACCTTACCAGAGTCAGAAAGAAACCAGTGGCCAGATAAATTACCGGATTTGGTAGACTTATACAACCATGTCCCGTGAGTTCTACAAACTGCACTCCAGCTTATCTTATGCGCGCAAGACCCGGTAAGCTACCAATTGATCTCGAAATGGGAATTGAAAAACCAGATACAGAATTAGAAGAAACGGATTGGGATATCAAACGTCAGAAGCAGTATCACCAAGTGCAAGAATGTGTAGAGAGAAACCTACAACAAGCAAGAGCAAGACAAGAGAAGACCTTTAACAAACATGCTCAAGCAGTACCATTACAAGAAGGTGATCAAGTTCTCAAGAGAAAGAGACGTACAGGCAAACTGGATAATCAGTGGGAAACCGTCCCATACACAGTCTTACCATCTAACCTAGACAATGTAAAAACCTATTTGATAAGCAAAGATGAAGGAAGGACTTCACAAGTCGTATCTCGTGATCAACTCAAATTGTGTCCTGAAACCCTGAAGACACCTGAAGTCATAGAACCCGTACAGGTCCAACCTATCCAAGAGAAAGAAAAAGAAGAAGTATTCCACACGGTACTAGGAGATTTTCCTAAAACATGGCCAAATTACCATGGAGCAGTTGTCGTACCAATGATTGCATTCCCTTCAATGGTGGACCCAAGACCAGAACCTGTGTTACCAGAACCTGTGTTACCAGAACCTGTGTTACCTGAAGAAGACCCAAGACTTGAAGAACTGGAAGTAGAATCCGAAGAGGAAGAACAAATTCCTGGTCCCAGTGAACTTGCCAGTCCTGCAGTCAGACCTCCATCTGCCATAACACCAAGCACCCCAAATAGGTACACGTCCACTCACACTTTCATACTAACTCCACCAACATTGCGCAGATCAGAGCGTAGTACCCAAGGTCAGATACCAGCTAGGTACAAAGAGTAAAATACAGAATTAAATGTATAATGTAAATATGTTGTTTGAATATAAATTGAATTCAGTGGACAAATGTATATAGTTATTGCAACGTTAACAAAAAAGCCCAGTACCTACAGAGACTATCCTGTATGAACTTTGCAATCTCCTTATTTACTTATGGACCATATATACCACGGACTGGTTGTGGTAAGAACTCTCTTGTATATATCCATCAGCCCGGAGGCAATAGACTAAACCTCTGGAAAGACTACTTTTTGACTTTCGAACTCTTTTTCACATTCTAGTGATTTTTGTACTTTTTCATTTTATGTCCATGTAAATATTAATTGTTGTTTACTTGTTTTTCCACAGTCCCGGAGTACTGTATTTAACTAAGGGGGAATGTGGCACCCCATGGGTTAATGTGCCACAATAACATCACATGGGTTCTCTCCCCCACTACACACTGACAAACACTACCACCTCTGGGCAATAGAGGGAGCACCTCCTGCTCCCTTATATAGTCTTGTCCATGAGGAAGAGCTGAGACCGTACAGCACGGTGTAGTGCTGTGAGCAGCTCAAGAGAGCTGAGAGCTTATTGAGAGCAGAGTTAGCTCAGTGCAGACCTAGCAAGGGTCAGAGGAGCAGGAGACCGAAGGACAGAGGAACACATCTGGGAGCTGGAGTGACACCATCACTTGCCCCAGAAGTAAGCACAAAGAGACGGACACCGGATCCGGTACTGTGTCTGGCACCCACAGCACAGCGAATCCAGGAACAGTGGGATCTCTAGATGCCCCCTAGTACCAGAGTGAAGCAACACGGAGGGGTCAGTACAGCATAGAGGACCCAAGTTGCCTAACCCAGTGGTACCAGCAGCGAACAGAGAGAGACGTGAGGAATCCCCAGCAGCAGATCGGTCCGGTACCGGGTACCCCACGTCCCTTGGGGCTCCACACATGCGATGCAGATTAGCCATGTGCTGGCTCCAGGGAGCAGTGGAGCTTCCTCCTTTGCCTACTGTAGCAGAGTGATGAGTCATCACCCTGCGGCCTCATCACATGGTGCAGGAAGGAGGAACCTCCACAGTCCCGGGAGCTGCTGCTATAAGGATGCGGTGGGGAAGAATCTGAGAAGGACACAGCCGCGGGGGAGCAGATGGTTGGGGAGTATGATCAGTCTGTTTTTTACTGTAAGCAGCAAGATGCGGGATTATATGTACCATAGAGTCTGTGCTGACTGTATATAGAGGCTGTGCTGGGGTATATAGAGGCTGTGCTGGGGTATATAGAGGCTGGGCTGACTGTATATAGAGGCTGTGCTGACTGTATATAGAGGCTGTGCTGAATGTATATAGAGTCTGTGCTGACTGTATACACAGGCTGGGCTGACTGTATACACAGGCTGGGCTGACTGTATACACAGGCTGGGCTGACTGTATACACAGGCTGTGCTGACTGTATACACAGGCTGTGCTGACTGTATACACAGGCTGTGCTGACTGTATACACAGGCTGTGCTGACTGTATATACAGACTGTGCTGACTATATACAGGCTGTGCTGACTGTATATAGAGGCTGTGCTACGGTATATAGAGGCTGTGCTACGGTATATAGAGTCTATGCTGACTGTATATAGAGGCTGTACTGGGGTATATAGAGGCTGTGCTGACTTCATATAGAAGCTGTGCTGACTGTATGTAGAAGCTGTCCTGACTGTATATAGAGGCTGTGCTGACTGTATATAGAGGCTGTCCTGACTGTATATAGAGGCTGTGCTGACTGTATATAGAGGCTGTGCTGACTGTATACAGAGGCTGTGTTGGGGTATACAGAGGCTGTGCTGACTGTATACGGAGGCTGTGCTGGGGTATATGGAGACTGCTGTTGTGCTGTATATATAATATGTAAGCTGTGCTTGGCTATATATTCTATTTGGAGGCTGTGCTGGGCTATATACGCTATTTGGAAGCTGTGCTGGATTGTATATATAATATGTAAGCTGTGCTGGACTATATATATTATTTGGAGGCTGTGCTGGGCTGGATATATTATTTGGAGGCTGCTGCCGGGCTGCCACAGCTTCCAAATAATATATACAGCCCGGCACAGCCTCCAAATAATATATATAATCTAGCACAGCTTCCATATTATATATACAGCCCAGCACAGCTTCCAAATAGTATATATAGCCCAACACAGCTTCCAAAAAATACGGTATATACAGTCCGCAGCCTCTATATTATATATACAGCCCGGCAGTCTCCATATTATGTATTCAACCCTGAACAGCATCTATATTATATATACAGCCCACCCAGGAGCCTCTATATTACATAAACACAGCCTGCAGCTTCTATATTATATTCATGAATCACAGTATGTGTTAAATGGAACCACAGACTGTTTCGCCCAGGGCCCACAAAAACCTGGAGCCGGCCCTGCCCAAGAAGGTGACATGTGATACATTGCTTAATTTTGTGCTTTAACCCCTACAGCATGATGTCCTCAGAATATACCGCAATAACCTGCTGACAGATTCCCTTTAAGCCTCTGATGATTATTGGACACTTAGAGTTCCATATGACTACCTGATTAAATAGTGTGACAGCTAAAGATGAGAGAATTGACTTGTAGGCCCTAGTCCAGGTGAGGTCAGTATTTCCTGGCTTTGGATGGGGGCCTTGCGATTTGGTGCAGAAGATACAGTCGCTCTTATATCATTACTAGATAAAGGCCGAATGCTATACATCGGGAGGGTGGTGATGTCATGATGTGGACGGGCTCTGTCGTACTGGGGGCGGTGGCCGTGTCTTCTACCTGTGCGCTCTCCCCTGTCCATCATCTCCCCCTTTTGCTGTCTTCTCCACTTGTTCTCTCCTTTGACCTGTCTTCCCCCCTGTGCACTCTCCCCCGTGTGCGGTATACTCAGGTGTCCAAAGAAGGCAGCCGCCTAAGTGCGTATGTGTAGTAGCTAGTTACTATTGTGTGGAGTTGTCAGTCTATTTTGGTTGTGCTGGTCTGTGCTGCATCATCTGTGTTCATTCCTTGCTTAGTCCTTACTTAGCATGCTAGCTCCACCATTCAGTGTCAATTGTACATGTGACGACACCGCTGTGATGCGATCATGTGCACTTAATCAGGTGGTGATGTGCCAGTGGCGGTGGCTGCAGTGTCAGGAGGCGGCAGTTTCGGGTGATGGCGGTTGCGGGCGGCTGCAGCACTGGATGGCTGCCCATCCAGTGTACTCTCTTTGTCCCGTGTGCTCTCTCTGCCCCCTATGCGCCATGCTGCCACCATCATTGGACACCTGGGTGCCCAAAGATAGCGGCATGAGTAACTGCCTGCACGTACCCAGCGCACGCAAGTGCAGTTACTCAGTTACTCACCATCTTTGGACACCCATCTGCGCCTGCGAATGCCGGTTAGATGCAGGCACAGTTACTCATTCAGCACTGTGTGTGGCAATGATTTGCAGGCACCTATGCAATGAGCCAGCACTGACAGCGAGTGCCATATTTGCACACTCATCACTCGGGTGTACAAATATGGCTGCCGCCAGTGCGTGATAGAAAGGCATTGAATAGAAAATGGTTGACACATGCCGCAAGAAAATTATGTAAGTATATTCCCAGATGTCGTCCCCAAGGTCTCTCATGTCCCGCCTGGAGCGGCGGAGCCCCAAACTCCTTGGACCAGATGAGCAATACTAACCAGCAGTTGGCATTGGTGCAACAAGGGATCCAGCAAAAACAACGACAACCAATGTAGCAGAGCTGAATTTGCATAGCAAGTTTGCTGTAGCAGAGCTAGTCACAGGGATGAAGCACAAAAGACTCAGCAATTAGGATCCGGAGTAGCAGATCTGAGTATACAATGATTATTTTAGGCAGAGCCTGACCAGCGATGTAGCAGATCGGACTCAGCAAATAGGAAGTGGTGTAGTAGAGCTGTGTTTGTAAGTAGGTAACTAAGCAGAACCTGATGAAGGTGCCAGGCTAGGCGCCGAAACGGTAGGAGGAAGAAAAATAAAGCTTGGAAATCTGTTAAGGAACTTTTGACTCTTTGGTGAGTTTTTTAAGGCCTGGGCATGCGCGGACAGTGACACACCTGCATTCCCATCTTCTTTCTGGATTTCACCACTGGTCAGTGGTCAGTGGAAGGTCTTGCAGCAGCTCTTGATTGCTTCACGCTTACAAACCAGTTGTGGGGATCACGAACTGCACCAGGTGAGTGGTTTCAAACACCACCCTGATTCACAGTGTCACTAGTGATAGGGCACTATTGCGCCTCTGTGTCCCCCACCCTTTTATATTTCTATAGAACCAGCCAGACGTGATGCATGACTGGTACCCAACCATCCCCACTTCTGACAGAAAACGAAGGTGCACCTTTCAGATGCCTCTGCAGGACCCGCTCTTCTGTAACCAACATCACCCACAGAGGAAACACGCCGGGAGCCCAGCAACAGAGGCAGACGTCACAGGAGCTTGTCCCTATGAGGACATGGCCTCTATCACCATCAGCCGAAGGAATCCGGCGCCTAGCTGCGCCGAGCAGGAAACACAGCCACGAGTCCAATTTGGCAACGTATGCAGTACACTTGTTGATGCTGCCTGTGTAAGGATTGTCCCTCTGTGCTGACCAGCCTGACTTTATTCTCTTCCCTGGACTCTGACCCTTTGCTGTGACTGAGTACTCTTTTGCCTGCTCCCTGTAAATCGTCTTGTCTTTCTGGTTTCCTGACCCCGGCTCGTGAATTAGACTTTGTCTCTAACTACCCTTGTTGTACTGCGCCTTTTCTGGACATGACATCAGATCGTTCTCCTCCTTTTATTTATCCTGTAAGTAGTACTTACCAATAACAATTAACTATCGGCAATTGTAGCCATATCTCTCCACTTCTGGGACCTAGTTATTGCTGTAGTGGGCTTCGTCACAACCTAAGTGTTCTTAACGGTACCGTTACAGCTTCAATGTTTGAAACAATTTCACCAACGATCCTGTGGGTGCGGGTCGTAGGACATCGTTTTGAGATTGTTGGTGAGATGTCACACGCCTACATCGTGCACGACAACCAACGATCCAGCAAGCAGGTATCGTTCGACTACACCCAGCAACGATACTTGTTTACTGAATGTGAATGGCAAAGTCATTAACGAAATCGTTATCGTGGTGTCACACACAACGATGCAGCAGGTTGGCTTTATCGAGGATCGTCTGATTTAAGAACATGTTTGCAAATCTGCGATCAACGAGCCAACGATTTATTGTAGTCGTATCTCGGCGTAAAGGCAACGACGTACTAACGATGTCGTTTGAATGACTCGCAAACCCGTGACGTTTGAATGTATCGTTCACGATATCTATTATGTAACTGGGTCCTTTACTTTGAGAAAGACGGGATGAGGTATCCTGCTCGGCGACAGTTGCAGAGACCATATAGGATTGTAAGGGGAGTCAGGTGTCAGCGCCAGTGTTTCTAGGGGTCACCATCTCCCTTTTGCCCTTAGCGTCAGGGACTCTTTCTCTCGCCGTCCTGCGCTGGGTTTTTCCCTACACCCAGTGAGACAGGTTGCATACGGTTGCACAAACAAACCTGGATTAAGTTGGACACGCCTAATCACACCTGAATGCAAGAGGGAAACCTGCATAACTCTGGTTTAAAAGACCCCCAACTGCTTTAACAATGGGGTAGTGTCCATCTGAATAAAAGAAACTAAAGTTTCTAAAGGTATTTAAAAAAAAATGTCTGCCAAGAAGCGCCAGCTTCATCCCTGTAGCGGACCTTTGGGAGCACTTAGACACCGGACGCTTAGGACACCAAGTGTCGCAAGTGTGATACCTGCATAACCCTGGTTTAAAAGACCCCCAACTGCTTTAACAATTGGGTAGTGTGCAGCTCAAGAAAAGAGGTTATGGTTCCTTTAATAAAACTAAAGTTTCTAAAGGTATTTTAAGAAACATGTCTGCCAAGAAGCGCCGGCTTCTTCCCTGTAGCGGACCTTTGGGAGCACTTAGCCACCGGACGCTTATGACACCATCGGCTCATTGAGCATTAAGCAAAATATCAGTATTATTATCCGAGCATCATTTATAATGAAAATGACTGATTTGGGATAGGAAAATATTTTGGCAGCCTCCTATCATTAGACGACCCATCTGTAGCTCAGTGAAAGGTGCATTTCAAAAAGACTCTCATGCTTTAATGCTCAAAATGAGGTTTTTTTTTTCTTCCTTTCTACACGTATCGTAGCAGATGTTCTCTTTCCAGAAAAAGAAAGTTAGCACAAAAGACTTCCAGATGCGATTCTTCAAGACCTATGTTGATTTTATTTTTTTTACATTTTTTTTTTTTATTTTTTTTCCCCTTTAAGTGAGCAAATTATTCATTGCAGCTTGAAATTATTAATCATCAGCGCTGGTGATTTCTTAAATAGCTAAGGATTATTTAGAAGTAGTAATCAACGTATTAAATTAAACATATTTGACACCAATGATACTCATTTAGAATAACAATAGGCAGAGACGTCGACAAAAAAGGGAAGATTTGCAAAGAAATAATAAAAAAATAAATATGTGAATGTTGTCGATGACAAACACTTCATTTCTGGGGAATGTGGCATTGAGAAAAAGCCTCTCCGGGAAAGGAATTATTGTTTTTTGTTTTATTGAAACAAACATCCATCTGTTTTTTGAAAAGATCTATTTTTTTTGTATTTTTAGAGAATAAAAAATATATATTATAAAAATATTTTAATGACTTGACCCTTTAAATACAAAGCATCCCAGGGACAAATCATTATTTTTATTTTTATAGAATACAAAAATGTATTATAAAAATATTTTAATGACTTGTCCCTTTAAATACAAATCATTTTTTTATAGAATAAAAAAAATATTATAAAAATATTTTAATGACTTTCCCTTTAAATACAAAACTCCTGAGGGACAAATTATTTATTTATTTATTTTATTGTTAATTTTTTTACATTTTATTTCCAGCCTTGGAAATAATACAACAGTGGCAAATATATTTAATTAAATTTCATAATATATTTAATAATATTTTAATAACTTGAACCTTTAAATACAAAGCTTCCGAGGGACAATTAATTTTTTAAATTTTTTTATATAATATAAAAAATGTATACAAATATTCTAATGACTTGACCCTTTAAATACAAAGCTCCCAAGTGACAAATGATTTTTTTTTAAATTTTTTTAGAATAAAAAAATTATAAAAATATTTGAATAACTTGACCCTTGAAACAAAGCTCCCGAGGGACAAATGATTTATTTTTTATTTTTTATAGAATAAATAAAAATTATAAAAATATTTGAATGACGTAACAGTCTAAATGCAAAGCTCCAGAGGGACAAATGATTTACCATATATACTCGAGTATAAGCCGAGGCCCCTAATTTTACCCTCCAAAACTAGGGAAACTTATTGACTCGATTATAAGCCTAGGGTAAGAAATGCAGCAGACCCCCATCCTGTTATAAAGCCCCCTATGACTGGTATATACCCCACCATCCCGATATATAGCGGCCATCACTGGCAGTAGCGTAACTTCAGGCCCAGGGACCCCGTGCGAAAGCTCCAACGGGGCCTCCAATTATTGCAAATCTTTAATAGAATTAGTCTTTTTCTATAGGCCAAAGGGACTTTTGGGGCCCCCCTAGGCTCAAGGGCCCAGGTGCGATCGCAACCCCTGCACCTATTGTAGTTACGCCCCTGATCACTGGTATATAGTGCCCATCACTGGTATACAGTCGCCGCCATCACTGGTATTACTGCCCCCAGCAGTGGTATTACAGCTCCCAGCAGTGGTATTACTGCCCCCAGCAGTGGTAATGCAGCCCCCAGCAGTGGTAATACAGCTCCCAGCAGTGGTATTACAGCCCCCAGCAGTGGTAATACAGCCCCAGCAGTGGTAATACAGCCCCCAGCAGTGGTATTACAGCCCCCAGCAGTGGTATACAGCCCCCAGCAGTGGTAATACAGCCCCCAGCAGTGGTATTACAGCCCCCAGCAGTGGTAATACAGCCCCCAGCAGTGGTAATACAGCCCCCAGCAGTGGTATACATGCCCCAGCAGTGGTATTACAGCCCCAATTAGTAGTGTACAGGCCCCCCTGCTGGCACACTGCCCCCCATCAGGATACAGAATTCCCCTGCTGCCGCACTGATCTCACCCTCCGACGTCCTGCAGGCACCAGGCGTCCTCTGTCCACTCTTCTTGTCTGTATGCCAGCTTCTATTGCTGTGAGCGGCGCAGCAGCGATGACGTCATCATCATCACTGCACCGGTCACATGATTAGAAGCCTGCATACAGACAAGCAGAGGGGACAGAGGACGCCTGGTGCCTGCAGGACGTCGGAGGGTGAGATCAGTACGGCAGCAGGGGGGCTCTGTATCCTGATGGGGGGCAGTGTGCCAGCAGGGGGGGCCAGATGACTTAGTGTAGTGCAATATGCACTGCTCCCCCTGTCGCTGCTGGACACAGTACATATTCATTACACTAATGAGCGGCGTCACGTGACTGCCCGCTCCTTCTGCACCCTCCCCCACCTCCTACAGCACCCGATCACTGCCCCCCCCACTCAGCCATCACACTGACTCGAGTATAAGCCAAGAGGGGCACTTTTCAGCACAATTTTTGTGCTGAAAAACTGGGCTTATACTCAAGTATATACGGTATTTATTTTAAATTTTATTATTGAATCAAACATCCATCTGTTGTTCAAAAAGATCAATTTTTTTGCATTTTTATAGAATAAAAAAAAATTATAAAAATATTTTAATGGATTGACCCTCTAAATACAAAGCTCCCGAGGGACAAATGATTTATTGTTTATTTTTATAGAATAAATAAAAATTATAAAAATATTTGAATGACTTGACCCTTTCAATACAAAGCTCCCGAGGGACAATTCTTTTTTGTTTTAATTTTTATATAATAAAAAAAAATTATAAAATATTTTAATGCATTGAGCCTTTAAATACAAAGCTCCCGAGGGACAAATTAGTTTTAATAAAAAAAAAAAATATTATAAAAATATTTGAATGACTTTACCCTTTCAATACAAAGCTTCCAAGGGACAATTCATTTTTTAAATGCATTGAGCCCTTAAATACAAAAATCCCGAGCGACAAATCATTTTTTTTTATCTTTAGAAAATAAAAAAATTATTATAAAAATATTTTAATGACTTGACCCTTTAAATACAAAGCTCCCGAGGGACAAATTATTTTTTTAATTATTTTTATAGAATAAATCAAAATGATAAAAATATTTCAATGACTTGACCCTCTAAATACAAAGCTCCCAAGGTACAAATCATTGTTTTTTAATTTTTATAGAATAAATAAAAATTATAAATATATTCTAATGACTTGACCCCTCTAAATACAAAGCTCCCGAGGGACAAATGATTTATTTATTTTTTTTATTTTTAATTTTTTTTACATTTTTTTTTCCAGCCTTGGACTTGTGTTATTTTATTGTTACCGCCTGATAACGTTTTAATGGAAATAATACAACAGTGCCAAAGAATTTTAATTATTTCTGTGATAAAGTTATATGTTCGGCCTTGGGAAAAAAAAAAAAAAAAAAATGGAGATAATGCCGGGGACTCATTATTATTCCCAGTGTGTTTAAACAGACGACGCAGAACGCAAACAAAAGCAGATGAAATTTGAAAAGTATTATCAATACGCCAGATAGCAGATGCCCTTTCCAATCAGAACAAGCATATCTTCTATTGCAACTTTATGGCTGAGTAGCTTATTCATTTCCATTAGAAGGTTGTTCGTTTCTAAAATATGTAGATGCTATCTGGAAAAGCATCCAACCAGTCGGCATATTCTGCTTGTTTAGCTAAATTTATTATTACACGCGTGCAGGCAGGAACCGAGGTGCATTATACAACAAAAAAAAAAATAGGGAAAAAAATAATATTAAATATTCTTATTATGTCAAGGTCGGCCTCCGCCGTGACCTTTGGCGCATAGACGTGCAAAATAACGGCGATGAATCCATTTAATTTGCCTTTATTAATCAAGGTCTGACAATGGACCCGTGGAGTGGTGCTTTAACTTTAAGCACAAGATAACTAATTATTCCAGGACGTTTTTAGTACTATATGTTAAAATTCTGATTTGGGTCCTGGCGGAAGGAAGGCGGCTCGTCCTCCTCGGGGTTTACAATTTAAATTTATGTACAATGTAAGCGATTGTGTATTTATTATGCCGAGGAGTTGAACAGGAGGTCATTCTGTAGTTGCGTTTGTGATATGGAAAATGTATACGGCTGCCGGAGCGCCACTTTTATTGTCCGGGATGGGGGGGTTAAGTATACACTGATCATTGGTAGTGAAATGGTTAACAATAACGAAAATGAGAGATCACATTACAGATAGAGATGAGCGAAGTCTGGTTGTTCGGGGACCGCACGTGATCGGAGCGCCACTTTTAATTTTCCAAGATTGGGGTTAAGCATACAAATAAGTTCGTTGGTAGTGAAATGGTTAACAACAAAAAATGAGAGATCACATCAGAGATAGAGGTGAGTGAACGTCTGCAAGTTAGGGACCCATACGTTTGTAATATAGAAGATGTATCTGACTGCCAGAGAGCCACTTTTATTGTACAAGTTGGGGTTAAGTATACAAAGGAGAGCGGTATGCACTGATCAAAATAAGTGGTTGGTAGTGAAATGGTTAACAAAGAAAAATGAGAGATCATATTACAGATAGAGATGAGCGAATGTCTGCAAGTTAGGGACCCACGCGTTTGCAATATAGAACATGTATATGGCTGCCGGAGAGCCACTTTTATTGTACAAGTTGGGGTTAAGTATACAAAGGAGAGTGGTATGCACTAATCATTGGTAGTGAATAGTGATGGGCGAACCCAAACTGTAAAGTTCTGTGTTCCTGCCGAACATTTAGTGTTTGGGCACAGATCCCGAACACCGACTTTCCACGGAAGTCCGTGTTACAGTTCAGGTTTGGGTTCGGGGGGTGGGGGACCTGTGAAAATAAAGAAAATAGTTATTAAACAGCATTATACTTACTGCGTTCTACCGTCTACTTCCGGCGCTGCTCATTAACGTCCTAGATATTCACTGCAGAGGGGTCCAACAGCCAATCACAGACATTGTCACAGAGATCGGGCATCTGCTCACTGAGATATGCAGCAGAGCTGAAGATGTTCCCTGTGGATTATGTCACAGGGAGGATTTTTTTTGTTAATTAAAGATGGGAAACAGGGTTGTCTTGTGTTTTATTTCCAAATGTTTGTTTCGGTGTGATTTTTGACTGCTTACTAGAAATTCATAGGGGTGGGTCTAATATTAGCCTGACATTATGAATTTAGGGCTTAGTGCAGTGATGGCGAACTCCAGGCCTCGAGTGCCACCAACAGTGCAGGTTTTCAGGATTTCCTTACATTGCACAGGTGATAATATAATCACCTGCACTGGTGATGATTCCAGCCTCTGTGCAATGCTGAGGAAATCCGAAAACATGTACTGTTGGTGGCACTCGAGGCCTGGAGTTCGCCATCACTGGCTTAGTGCCAGCTGCCAATAGAAAGCTGGCATTAACCCTTTTATTACTTAGTGTGCCACCGCCACCAGGGCCTCTGGAAAAGTTGGGGTAAAGCGCCAGAAAATGGCATTTTTATGAATGTGCCATTTTCTGGCGCAGATGCAGGCTGCAATTCACAGCAGGCGGGCCCCAGAAAGCTTGGGCCACCCTGTGCTGAGGATTGAAGCCCCCAGCTGCCTAGTTGTACTTGTCGTGAAACCAAAAAAAAGTCCATTTTGTAAACTATTTCATGAAGTTCATGAAATAATTAAGAAAAGGACTTCCCTATATTTTTGGTTTCCTGACAGGCAGCTGGCGGTAGGCGGCAGCCCGTACCTGCCTGCTGTACCTGGCTGGCATGCAAAAATATGGTGAAGCCCCACGTCATTTCTTTTTAATTATTTTAAAGGATAATTTTATAAAAAGGGCTCAACTCTGTTGCAGTTTTGGTGTGTTTGTTTGGCCAGGAGATTCAGATGAACACATTGAACACAATGCACCAAAAGAAATCATGAAATCCGCAGCAAAAACCATGCTGCGATTCTGGTGCTTTTTTTGGCCAGGAGATGCAGATGAACACATTGAACACAATGCATGCAGTTTTGTTCCAAAAGTGCAACAAAAGAGCATGAAGTCCATGGCAAAAACCGCATCATGGTTTTGGGTTTGGTGCGCCAATTCTCTGTGACAGTATCTGTGATTGTTCGGTCCATCTGCATTGAATATCCAAGAAGATAATGAGCGGCCACAGAAGTACAAGTGGCTGAACGCCAGAAAGTATAATGCTGTTTAATAAGTATCTTCTTTCTTTTACAGCCTCCTAGCCCCTTTCCCATAACTTTACAGTCTGAGTTTGGGGTTCGGACTCAAGTTCCAGCCACTTATGGCCCAGAACCCGAACTTAAGAAAAAGTCCGGGCAAGGTCGCTGAACCCGAACAGTAGTAGTGAAAAGTTTAACAAAAAAGAAAATGAGAGATCACATTACAGATAGTGATGAGTGAACGTTTGCATGTTCAGGTGCTGCCTGTTCGAGACCCGTGTGTGACCAGGGCGCCACTTTTATTGTCCAAGATGTAAGTTAAGTATACAAAGTTGTGGTATACACTAAGAGGTATAAATAATTGGTAGTGAAATGGTTAACAAAAAAGCAAAATGAGAGATCACATTACAGATAGAGATGAGCCAACGTCTGGATGTTTGGGTGCTGCTTGTTCGGGACACACACGTCACGATGGGGGTTAAACATACAAAGGAGTGGTATGCACTGATCAAAATAAGTCGTTGGTAGTGAAATGGTTAACAAGAAAAAAAAAAAAATGAGATCATATTACAGATAAAGATAAGCGAACATCTGGATGTTCGGTTGCTGCCTGTTCAGGACCCATGCATAACCAGAGCGCCACTTATTTTCCAAGACGGAAGTTAAGTATACAGAGTATGCACTGATTAAAATAAGAAGTTTGTAGTGAAATGGTTAACAAAAAAGAAAAATGAGAGATCACATTACAGATAGAGATGAGCGAATCTCTGGATGTTCGCACACGTGACCCCATACATCCTCGGAAGTCACTGATTGGCTGTTCGACTCTCCATCTACATAAATACCTCCAGGGCAGGAGGGGGGTTTAACTTTTATGTTGTTTTCCAACCATACTATGGACAATAATGCAGAATTTTTACCGCTAGTACTAGCCGAGCCACACTGCCCGACCACCCAGATTACCGGAGCACAGCGACCCTGGCTCCAGCACTTAGAAGACAGAATTCCCCCAAACTCAGCCCCAAACAGGTTTGCTCATCTCTAATTACAGATTTTATTATCAGCGGGGCTGGTTTATGAGCACTTTGAGGTCATTGGTTGGGATTTGACCCAAGCAGAATGAAGCCTAAGCTGCAGTACCAGTCTCAGCCACATGTGGCAGTGCACATTTTATTCTTCTCCATGGGGGTGCTTGATCTTTAAGGGTGATCATTGTGATTTTCTGGTAAGTTGTCTGGGAGAAGCAGCATCGTTAGTGAAGACTTGTGAGCGGGTCCTTTAAATGGAAAATAAGGTAGGTAGGAGTGTTGTATAGCATAGTGTGTTACAAGAGGAACCAGATGTTTAGAAAAGGAGTCCTGCCCGGCAACAGGGAAAGTAATAGTTCTGTTGGGACCAGCCCACAATGGGAAGGGTTATATTCCAGGTAAGTGACTGTTTACCCCAGAGGTCCCCAAACCTTCTGACCTTGAGAGCCACATTCAGCACTGAGAGAGCCTCATGAGCCACATCCATCTCCCGTCCCCCCCCAATAGTGACACCCAGGGCAGCCTTTACTGGTATAATGACAGCCAAAGCTTTTCCATAGAAATCTTACAGGGGCAGCATGCCAAGATCCAGGTGTTCCTACCTAACCCTCATTAAGATCTGTTCTATATGGGCACTCACAAAGTCGCATTGTAGACCTGATCTCATAGACTGCAAGACCTGATGTTATGGCCACGCTGGAAGACAGTCCGAGCCACACATCACAGGTCTGCAAGCCACATGTGGCTCCCAATCCACAAGTTGGGGAACCTTGGTTTACCCCATAGAAGATCAGATGATGTTCCCACCTCCACACCTCACTGTTGTATTGTGATTTGCCTTTTGGCCTCCACACAGTGTCTATTATGGCCTCCAAAGAGTTCAGTTTTGGTCTCATCTGACCGGACTATATTCTCCAGTATTTTACAGGCTTCTCTAAATATTGAGTAAACTTTAAATTTTGAACAAGCTTTTTGTTGAGCAGTAAAGTCTTGTGTGGGGAGTGTGCATTCAGGAGCCCACAAACAGGCTGTGGAGGAAGAGTGCTTTACTTATTGTTTTCTTTGAAGCAATTGTACCTGCTGATTTAGGTCTTTCTGTAAATCATTACAGGCAACCTTGGCTCTTGGACAATTCCCCTGATAATTATTTTCACTCCTCTGTCTAATATCTTGCGGGGAGCTGCTGGTCATGGCCATGGTGAAATGATGTTCTTCCCACTTACGGATTATGGCCCCAAGAAACGTCACTGGAACCTTCAGTAGTTTAGAAATTCTTCTGTAACCAATGTGTGGCGCCCCCCCTCCTGGGCAAGTGGAGTAGTGCCTCTGCTCTTCAGGTGCTGGGATGGCGAAGTTGAGCTTCACACACACACAGGCAAAACTTAGGGGCCCGTCACACGGTGCCACCTCGCCGGAGATGTTGGTGGCGATTGACAGGAGCGCGCATGCTTTTGGCGCCCCGCCAGCATCGCCTCCCCCCGTTTACATGGAGAGACACCTCCGGCAATGCACCGGCGAGCTGTCAGGCGGCATCACCGCCGGGGTATCTCAAAACCCAGCGGCGATGCAGTACAATGGGGGCCTATGGCTCCCATCGCCTGTCAGGTCGCTGGTGGCCGTTTACATGGGGCGATGTGTACACATCGCCCAGATCGGCCGCTGGTTTCAGAGCACTGCTCTGAAACCAGGCGACCAGTAAAAGGCGTCGCCACCGCCTAATTACATTAGGCATGCAGGGCAATATCTTTCGATAGGCCACGCCCCTGCATCGCCTAACAAATCGGCGGTACCGTCGCCACGTGTGACGGTACCCTTAGGGATCCTGGGATGGTGGACCCAGAGGGAGGACCCAAGCATAGCTGGGAAGGAAAAAGGGAGTAGTAGGAAAAAAGGAGAAGGAGAGGAATGAGTATGAGCGAGGAGCTAAGTGGTGTTGGCTCCCGTGGGCTGGAGCACGACCACGCTTGCCCCAGGAAGGAAAGACCAGCAGGTGTGGAGGAAAGACAGAGCCCTTGTGGTACAGAACGAGACGTAGATCCCTGTACGCCCGAATCTGGCGAGAGAACAGAGGGGCTGGTGGACAACACATGGAAACGGACCTGAAAATGGCCAGGATGCTGTATGCCCGTACTGTTGAAACCGGAGGCCCCGAGTTCCTAATGGGAGCTGCAGCCAAACACCCGGCACAACTTGGAGAAGGCGGCCGAACTAGGGAGCAGTATCGGGAAGTGGTGCAACTGAGCACCCGTGGCTGTCGGTACCTGAGCTCTGTGTGTAGGCGCTGAGAGGAGTGGAGAGACTAGCTTATAGCATTGAGGGACCACCAGAGAAAGCCAGTAAGAGAGACAGCAACACCGAAAAAGGCTCGACTGCACTGTTCCGATTCTGGAGACAACGCTGAACCCGAGGTTGGCAAAGGGAAGTACTTGGCGGCCATGCTGAAACAACTAAGTTACGGAACTCCAGCTGTGGTGTGTGAGACTTTCCTTAGCGGCGACCACCGGCGGCAGAGGCCGCATGAAACACCAGGGTGCTGATGACCTAATGAACAACTGCGAAGGTACGAACTGAACCCTCCTTCCCACTGCCCTGGGGACTGCGCTCTGCCTGCGGGAGCGAAACCATCCAAGCTGCTGGTCATCATCCCAAGAGGTTCTGAAGCAGTGGCGGCCTCCCGTGGCCGCGTACCGCAGGTGGCATCACAAATACCCTTTTTCCCTGTCTTCCCCGTCAATCCCCCTTTGTTGAATGACACCGCCAGGGTCACGGGACCAGGTCTCTGCCCCAGTTTGTCCCTGTGAAAACAATAGAGAAGAACAACAAGCTGCCTGGTTTCCGAGTACCCCCGGGCCATGGAGTGGGCGTGTCAAATGCCATCAGTATATTTTGCACCAATAAGGTTGTGAGGTTTGTCCTGAGACAGCTCATTGCTTTTACCCATCATGCGAGGTTTCTTGTGTGGTAATGAGACACCTTTTCATCAGCCATCAGTTAAACTAGCTGATGTTAATTTTAACGAAGCAGCAGGATTACTTTCTAATGATAGATTGCAGCTATTGTCAGGACTTTCCATGGCTTATTTCATCGCTCTTTCTTCATCTGTTCAATATGTTTCCCCTCAGTCATTTCTCATTATTACACAGAACATAATTTATTGATTTCTTTGCCTGTGTTGATTGGATCGGCTGTTACCGACATCTGGTGAGAAATTCAAGTCGATAGCACCTTTATGAATTTAGAAAGTCGGTGACGTGTTCAATAGTTATTTCACCCACTGTGTATATGTTTGTATATAGGATAATTAAGGGAAGGGTTGTGGGTTTATACTGAAAGGTTCCTGGTCCGGTCATGATCTAAGCAGCAGAGACTTGACACTCGTCCAGCCTCCAGCCAAGCACTAATCCCATTGATCCCGTATATTCTCTTTGCCAGGTCATCTGCATTGATATTGTTAGGATGAATCAAATAACATTCTTCAAACCATTCAGCACTTTCTACGATCCCACGTTCCACCACTGTTTTTTCTTTTATGAAATAGTAAAATCTCATAAGCCGCTTGGCGAAGACAAGGTCAAAAAAATAAAATCTAGCTTCCATAAAAAGTGTCACAAGATATCCGGCAAAGGCTCAAACAACAAATTGAAACGGAACAGGGGGAAAAAATACACAAAAATGTGTATTTAGTGGAGGCTTAACATCATAAAGCGGAGGTTACAGGCAGATTTCTGGAATTCCTCTCATCTCGAAGTGCAGGGGAGGCTTGAAATACCTAACCCAAAGGAGACATCGTGCCGAAAATATTATTTTAAAGGGTGCTCACTCCAAGGTGACTGGTAAAACAAGCGTTCCAATGTGTAACAATGCGGCTTATCTAAAAGCGAGTTCCTGTTTTTCAAAATAAAATCACCACATGGTGGCACTGTTCTGTTACTAAGTGCAACAATATGCATATCATCCTTAGGGTGCCTTAACATTTCAGGACGTTTGCGCCGCGGACGGTGCGGCTCTGTGTCCCGAAATCCGCATGCGGATTGCGCACCTATCTTTAACAGCGGATGCGCAGTCATCCGCACATAGCCACGTTCGTTCGCGTTCAGCTACGTAACTATACGCATGCGGACGGAGAAGAAGATTTTATGCCGCCAGGGAACGCGACTTGTAGCATTTTTCGGCGCGTCCAAAAAAATGCAAGTGTCCGCATGCGCATGCTGCGGATGCAATTAATATTAGCCCCCTATGAGACTGTACGCATGCGGATGGTTTTGCGCACAGCTGCAGATGAAACGCATGCGGACACCTTAGTGCGCATGCTCAAAAAGAGTTTTTAGCGTCCAGCATAATCTCCGCCCATGAACCAGCCCTAAGTTTAGCGAACGCATGCAGATGGAAAACGCATGCGCAAGGCTCAAAACGGAGACAAACGCATGTGAACGTTGCGGGCCTGCGTGCGCAAAGCTATGCGCATGCGTATGTAAAACGCAACGTTTACACGCGTTCGCATGCGTTTTCACCTGCGGCTGCGCATGGGACGCAACGTAACCGTCCTGAAATGTGAAGCTAGACTTACAACACAAAGCAAGTCTGACTGTTCAAACCAAGCCCAAGCGCTTGGTGCACTCTTGGCATGCCCGAACAGTTCATTGCATCTTTCAATCTTTATTTGTTTTCTAACTCTCTGCCTCCTGGTATTTTTCTATAGATTAGGATGAAGATGGATAGAAAACAAGAATATAGTGAGGTGCTCTGAACTTCTTGACCATGCTATGTGTGCACTGGGTGCTGGTGCTTTGTTGGAGCAGTCATTCTATGCTGATAACACTTCATATCGTATGGCAGATACATAAGTATTTATGGCATATGCTCACAGCAGGTCCCATCTCTCGCAGGAGACAAGTGACCAGTTGATGATTTAAAACAACAAATCTTTGATGTATTTGAATGGAGAAGTAGTGCTGCCTGAAAATTGGGATAAGTGATCCAAAACGTGAAAGTTCCAGTGGATATAGTTATGGCCAAATGTGTTGGCCCCTTTGAAAATTATCTCCACCGTAGCATTTTATTTCATTCACATGTGGACAGATTAGTATGTGCTGACACTGATGCCCCCTGAGCCTGCAGGACAGATTGAATTTCTTTGGAACGTGATAATAATATTAATAATCTTTATTGACACAGCGCCAACATATTCCACAGCGCTTTACAATTGATTTGGGCTTACCCACCATCCAGAATATCCTGCATTGCAACCTTTCATTTTTTCTCTGATGTTCACATCCAGGGAGATTAGCTGCAGTGCCATAGGTTGTAAATTTCTTGATAATGTTGTGAACCATGGAGAAATGAACTTTAAGATCTCTGGAGATGGATTTTTAAGTCCTCAGACAGTTCTCTCCTCTTTCTGTTGTCCATGCTTAGGGTTGCACACACAGACACAATGCAAAGATTGAGGCAACTTCTCCCCCTTTTATCTGGATTCAGGTGTGATTTTAATATTGCCCACTACTGTTACTTGCCACAGGTGAGTGTGAACGAGCGTCACATGCTGGGAGCAAAGTTGTTCACTCAAAATTTTAGAAAGGCGACAACAATTTTGTCTGGCCCATTTTGGGGGTTTTATGCAAAATTATGTCCAGTTTGCCATTTTTTGTGTTTTTTTTGTGTTGTTCCAATAGGCACAAAAGAAATAAACAAGTGTAATTGCAATACTTTTCTGGAACAATTTCAAGGGTGCCAATGCTTTTGGTCGTGACTGTCATAAATGCCTATATAGGAATACCTTTTCAACTCATGTTACATGGTGAATATTTACATGGGATACAGAATATGACACAACACACAACCATATTTATGCATTAAAATGCTCAATAAATGCTATTTAACACAACGGTAATGATACAACGATGGAAGGTTACAGCATGGCAATAGGTGACACAAGTAGAACTTAAGACTTCCATCAAGAGCAAGCAAGTTCAGGTCATGCAATATCTACAATCATCCATGGTCTTCACCTGGTCTGCATATGCTTTTGAGCCTTTTCTTGACCTCCTATGGCTCATTTCAGTACCAACTCATCCTATCTCCCTTCATTTGAATATCTAAGTTACACTGCAGAATAATAGTGTGTCCAGATACAGTGCGTGACAATGGCGCACAGACAACAGTGTCCGTGCACTACACAAAACTACTGGCGGGGGAAACACCGGGGGGAGGTCACATACATTGGAGGTCTCTGCTCATAAGGAATGTTAGGAACAAGGGAAAAGAGACCTCCTGCACTCACCTGTAGCTGTGCCCTGATTACCCTACTGTCCCTATATAGGTTCTATCACTCCGTACCGAGTAGGATACCTAGTCCCTCACTGGCCCTCATGTTAATCCTCAATAGGGAAATGGCCGGCAGTAGCACTAGTCCCAACCGCTACACTAACAACAACAAGAGGGGAAGTAAAGACAGACAGAGAAAAGACAAAACAACTTCATGCTTGCTGCTATGCTGCTAGGCAGCAGACAGCTTGGCTCAGCTCTCCAGAGTAGCTCCTTCACCTCATGTAGCTAGTTCAAGAATGGAGTTCAATCACCAGCAAGAAATGGTGGATCATGTGAACATATAAAGGGGATGGGAGTGGTCACAAAGTAGCTGCACCTGGGAAGAACACCCAGGAGCTTTGCTAGCAACAGAAACTGACATTAACTTCTGCACTGCCAAAGGAAAGAAACACATTTAATATGAAGCCTTAATACAGGAATGAGACACAGATCCCAATTCTGTCACATACCGTGACACGCCCCCATCCAGATTCTGTCTGCAGAGCTGTCACTCCTTGTGTGTATCAGTTTGCCACAAATGAAAACCCAAATAAGTCCATTTATGGTTGACACCGACATCACAAACCCATCATCTCTTAGCTCCTCGGTGCTTGCTGAGTGCACGTTGAGGAAACTGAAACAAAAGAGATTCTGCAGTTGCATCTCCCTCCTCTCCCCTATCTGGATTCCCTTTTAATGCTTTGCACTAGACGATTTTTTGGGGGGAGAGGTGGGAAGTGCTGAGGAAAACTTGCAGTAGTAGGTAGTGATGGGTCTGTGAATACTTGCAGACTGGCAGACACAGACAGAAAAGGGCCCCTATGCAAGATAAGTAAAAGGGCCCTTTTGCAATTCCATAGCTCATCATATTGCACAATCCCAACTGCTTTGGAGGTAGAAATGGGCCCCCCTTACCTCTTGGGCCCCTGTGCAGCTTCACAGGCTGAACCAATGATATGCCCACCCCTGTGTGTGCAGGTGGGTGACAAGAAGACGGAGTTGCATGACATTGAACTGATTCTGACTCTAACCTGCTACTAAACCACTATGGTATATTGTCCAGACATGAGCAGGCACTGGAGATATCATTTGGAAGGAGAGGTCCTTTCATTTACACATTCCTCCTTGTTTGCCTGCTGTGCACTCCCTCGCCCGCCCCCACAACCTGTAATAAATTATGTAGTTTGTCTTGCACCAGGTTTGCCCTGTTCATTTAGCCTTGAACATTTATTAAACAATTCCCGAAGTGACGTTTGTGCTTCTCCTGTCCTTGTGCCGGTTCCTGGGAGAAAACTTTTAAGATTAAAGTATAAAATAATTTCATTAAGTGGAGAGTGCGAAGAACAAAAATCACCCAGAATTCCAGATTAAATGCACATTAACGCTCCAGTATCCACTCCGCGCTTCTTTGGGTTTGTGCTAAGTGATCGATTACAAGTTTACCTTGAAGTCTCAAGACATAAAGAAAAACAACAGATACAGCGTACAAAAGAATAAATATATGTTAAAGGAAAAACTGAAAAAAAATTTTAATCATCATTTTAATTCAATTATAACAAAAATAACATTTTTGACTCCAAAAAAGCATTAGTCACTGCACAGTCTGTAATACTCTTGGAAGTGCATTTGATTCAATCGTCACCAGGGGGTGACAGTGAGCACAAGTGGGTGATTTAATGTTGACGTACAAAAAAATATTTTTTCTATTTACCACTAGCTATTCTCACATATCACAATATATACTAAAAGGTTACCATAATGCTTTGTAAAATCTAAAACATAGCATTGTGACTCGTACAACACGACAGGGCAGATCAGAAGCCAACTGGTGTGCCTAACTCATTTACCTGCGCAACATTCTGCAAAATAAGCAGAGCAGTGCTATGTTGAGCTCCTCGTGGGAGGGTCCTTTCAACTAGACAACATTCTGATTTGCTATAATAAATAGCCCTACCTCTGCTGTCTAACATAACCAATAATAAACAATATTCACAAATGTTAGGGATATTTGGCTTTAGAGTGAAATTTATGGGAAAAGTAAGAAGTTCACACTACAGTGATATTTTATCAGGAAAGTAGGGCATTTCATTCGAAGCAAGAAATAGGGATTTCCTCAACTCAAACAATTTATTGAAATAAAAGCCAACAGTGGTTGGAATTCCCCAACAAAAAATGTCCATGTCTCAATAACTTGTCATGTGGCCTTGTGCATGAATTCTAGCTTGACGACGACATCTCCTGCAGTTCACAAGTGGAGTTATTGTCTGCTGAGGCAGCATCCCATTCCTCTTCTTGTCCACTGAGGCTGAATCCCACTCTTCTTCTTGTCTCTGAGGCAGCATCCCACTCCTCTTCTTGTCTCTGAGGCAGCATCCCACTCCTCTTCTTGTCCACTGAAGCGGCATCCCACTCTTCTTCTTGTCCACTGAGGCTGAATCCCACTCTTCTTCTTGTCCACTGAGGCTGAATCCCACTCTTCTTCTTGTCCACTGAGGCTGAATCCCACTCCTCTTCTTGTCCACTGAGGCTGAATCCCACTCTTCTTCTTGTCCACTGAGGCGGCATCCCATTTTTCTTGTCCACTGAGGCGGCATCCCATTCTTCTTGTCCACTGAGGCGGCATCCCACTCTTCTTCTTGTCCACTGAGGCTGAATCCCACTCTTCTTCTTGTCTCTGAGGCAGCATCCCACTCCTCTTCTTGTCCACTGAGGCTGAATCCCACTCTTCTTCTTGTCCACTGAGGCGGCATCCCACTCTTCTTGTCCACGGAGGCTGAATCCCACTCCTCTTCTTGTCCACTGAGGCTGAATCCCACTCTTCTTCTTGTCCACTGAGGCGGAATCCCACTCTTCTTCTTGTCCACTGAGGCGGAATCCCACTCCTCTTCTTGTCCACTGAGGCGGAATCCCACTCCTCTTCTTGTCCACTGAGGCGGAATCCCACTCCTCTTCTTGTCCACTGAGGCTGAATCCCACTCTTCTTCTTGTCCACTGAGGCGGCATCCCATTCTTCTTGTCCACTGAGGCGGCATCCTACTCTTCTTCTTGTCCACTGAGGCTGAATCCCACTCTTCTTCTTGTCTCTGAGGCAGCATCCCACTCCTCTTTTTGTCCACTGAGGCTGAATCCCACTCTTCTTCTTGTCCACTGAGGCGGCATCCCACTCTTCTTGTCCACTGAGGCGGCATCCCACTCTTCTTCTTGTCCACTGAGGCTGAATCCCACTCTTCTTCTTGTCCACTGAGGCTGAATCCCACTCTTCTTCTTGTCCACTGAGGCTGAATCCCACTCTTCTTCTTGTCCACTGAGGCTGAATCCCACTCTTCTTCTTGTCCACTGAGGCTGAATCCCACTCTTCTTCTTGTCCACTGAGGCTGAATCCTACTCTTCTTCTTGTCCACTGAGGCTGAATCCCACTCTTCTTCTTGTCCACTGAGGCTGAATCCCACTCCTCTTCTTGTCCACTGAGGCGGCATCCCATTTTTCTTGTCCACTGAGGCGGCATCCCATTCTTCTTGTCCACTGAAGCGGCATCCCACTCTTCTTCTTGTCCACTGAGGCTGAATCCCACTCTTCTTCTTGTCCACTGAGGCTGAATCCCACTCTTCTTCTTGTCCACTGAGGCTGAATCCCACTCTTCTTCTTGTCCACTGAGGCTGAATCCCACTCTTCTTCTTGTCCACTGAGGCTGAATCCCACTCTTCTTCTTGTCTCTGAGGCAGCATCCCACTCCTCTTCTTGTCCACTGAGGCTGAATCCCATCTTCTTCTTGTCCACTGAGGTGGCATCCCACTCTTCTTGTCCACTGAAGCGGCATCCCACTCTTCTTCTTGTCCACTGAGGCTGAATCCCACTCTTCTTCTTGTCCACTGAGGCTGAATCCCACTCTTCTTCTTGTCCACTGAGGCTGAATCCCATTCTTCTTGTCCACTGAGGCTGAATCCCACTCTTCTTCTTGTCTCTGAGGCAGCATCCCACTCCTCTTCTTGTCCACTGAGGCTGAATCCCACTCTTCTTCTTGTCCACTGAGGCGGCATCCCACTCTTCTTGTCCACTGAAGCGGCATCCCACTCTTCTTCTTGTCCACTGAGGCTGAATCCCACTCTTCTTCTTGTCCACTGAGGCTGAATCCCACTCTTCTTCTTGTCCACTGAGGCTGAACCCCACTCTTCTTCTTGTCCACTGAGGCTGAACCCCACTCTTCTTCTTGTCCACTGAGGCAGTATCCCACTCTTCTTCTCGTCTCTGAGGCATTATTCCACTCTTCTTCTTGTCTCTGGAGCAGCATCCTACTCTTGTTCTTGTCTTCAGAGGATGAATCCCACTCTTCTTCTTCTCTCTGAGGTGGCATCCCACCCTTCTTGCCTGTGGAGGATGAATCCCATTCAACTTGTCTCTGAGGCTTTATTCTTTGCTTGTCTGCTCAGGTTGCATCCTACTCTTCTTGAAGGGCAGCCCTCAGGTTATTAAGGTTCTGGGGTACACAGTTATGAGCCTTTACATGGCGTTTCAGCTGATCCCGTAGGTTTTCTATGGGATTCAGGTCTGGAAAAAGGTTGCTCCATTTGAGGTCCTCCAGTCTTCATTTCCTAATGATGTGACCTCGATGAGCTGGAGCATTGTCGTCCATGAAGATGAAATTAGGCCAGTGTTCTTCATGCAGAGGCACGAGGACTTGATTAGGGATGATATTCCAGTAATTGAAGCCGTCACCGTAGCAGTCACAAGATGTAGGGCAGTTCTGTATTGACTAGACGCACCTGCCTACACTATAACACCACCACCACCAAAGGCTCGTTCGGCGACACCAGTGACTGATGCACAGCACTCTTCTTGACGTCTCCAACAGAGTTTGTGGCCATCATTTCTGCTCAGCTTGAATCGACTTTCATCAATGAGCAGCGCTGAGGCCACTGGTCCTTCATCCAGCGTAGATGGCGCCTGTGCCTGGTGGTCAGGTATCTTGCAGGTCATCTAGCACACAGACCACGCTGACCTAAATGGTTTTGAATGGTCTGATGTGACACTTTGGTCCCTATCATCTCAATTAACGGTTCATAGAGTTGGAGGCTTTCGTCATCGGATTCCTCAGGGCGTTGTTCACAATGAAGTGGTCATCAGTGTGGGATGTGGCAGAGGACGTCCACTTCTCTGCCTTCCCGTGACTCTTCCCGTCTCTCTGTATCTCTGTGGCCCTGGAAGCTCAGTGGCCCCATCCGTCTGACAACCTCCTGCTTGAAACTTCACAATGGCGAGGTGCTGATCAATTGTTAGGCCCATGTCATCTTGGTCCCATGATGTCAAATTGTGAACAGCACAATGAGGACAACTGTTACATACAAATTCTAATTGAACCAGCAAATGTACTGGCCAATTCATGGAACAAAAAATTGTGAATTTTACCACTAAGTTCTTTGCTAGAGAACAGCAAGTTGTGCAAAAAGCACTGATACATTGAACAGTTGGACAGCTGCATCCAAAAGTGTAGACAAGGTCACATTAACCTCACCTGATTGGTTAAATGTCATTATAGGATCACCCTGAAACTACAAAAACCAAGAAGGCAGCGCTGCCTGTGGTTAGGACACAATACAAAAAGTACATATGCATATGTTAATTTCTAACTGTACTTTAAAATTGAGACATTTGGCAAACGATTGATCAATTCTTTGTGCCACGCCACCACGTCACGGCATTATCAGATGGGGCAGTCCTACTCTACATTTTTTATATATGCTGTGCCATTACAGCCTCCTGAATGCATTAAAAGCAGGACCATATTAAATGCACACGTACCTGAAGCATTTCCGCACTATTGCCATGGCGCAAGAAGGGCAACACAGATAAAGGCAGACCAGGTCCGGACATGACATCCGGACATTATCAGAGCTGACCCCCATACTGCCAGACCAGCAACCATGGATTAGGGTAGAATAGGCCCAGCCAAATATCCCTGACTTTTTATGAGTAATGTATATCTGTGAAATGGCTAACTAATAAGAATTTAAAAATACAAAAAAATTCAGCCTAAAGCAGCAGTAGGGGATATGGAAGTAAATCCATTAATGCCAATCCTCAGGTCAAAAACTATTGTAAAGTCTTGAAAAAAGATATTTATGACCACTCCACATACTGATTTGTAGAAGGCAATGAGTCCAAGTGTTACTTTTTAACAGAAGCATTCTGCAGTGGCAAAATAGGAACTAGGGTGGGTCCATAATATAATAAGCAAAATAGACCTTTCCATCCATTTTAATAATGTGGTAATTTACGCTATCACAATGACTATTGGTTAACATTGAACCAGGGTGCCTGATCTGCTTCTCAAGCTAGGGAGCTCTGTACTATCCCTGCCTCAAGGGTACTCGATGGTGGAGAGGCCTGAGTTTCCACCCTGACCCTGCTTCTGAGCAGCCCTGAGCCGATTCTCCCTTCTCCAGGGCAGGGGAGTAATGAAGCCCACAGATAAAGACAGACAAGGGAAAAGCAAACCTCAGTCACAAAGTATGCACACACAAAAGGTAAAGACAATAAGAGTAGCAGGAGGAAAAACAAGGGCAGAAAGGGAGCTACAGAACAACAGGGGAGAGCTTCACAACCGCACCAAGCAAATAGCACAACTTTCTCCACAAAGCCTGGGACACTGCACCTGATAGACCAACATAGGATAAACTATAGCTGGCATGGGTAGATGGATTCCACCAGCATAATATAGAAGGGGAGCAGATGTGATAAGCCTCCCCACAACATGCGATAAGAGCAAGCAGACCAGCAGAGATTAACCCCTACTACCCTGCCTATGAGCCGGTTGATGCTAGAGTCTGCCTGTGTAGATTTGAGACACCAGAAAAACCATCAGGCGGAGCGTCAGAATCTGCAATCTGAACAAAACCCAGAGTCCATGACAGTCAGCAAAGTTTGTGTAATACTCCTGTGTGACACACAAGGTTGTAGCTAAGCAGATGTGACTATCATAAACTTGTCCCCAGTCTGTGAAGACCCCACAACATGCTTCTTGATTGCATACATACTTTCTCCAGTAAGTCTAAAGGGGGTGTCACACGCGTCAATATCGCCTGCACGATATCGGCTGCACGTGACGTTGCAGCGATATTGACGCGTGTGACATACTGCATCAACCAGCGATAAATCGCTGGTTGATGATCGCCAGGTTTCAGAACCAGCTCTGAAACCTGGCGATTGTCGCCCGGTGGACACGCAGCATCGCTGCGTGTGACACTGGGAGCGAGCGATATTCCAGCTCCCAGCGCCTGTCACAAGCGCTGGGAGCTGGTCTCCAAGGTACACTGCGGGTAACTAGGCAGCGCGCGCTGCCTAGATACCCGACTGTGTACCTTAGTTACCAGCCTCCTCTGCTCACCGGGTGAGCAGAGGAGGCTGGTAACTAAGGTACACGTCGGGTATCTAGGCAGCGCGCGCTGCCTAGTTACCCGCAGTGTACCTTGGAGACCAGGCTGCTCCCGCTTCCAGCAGGCTGGCAGCGGGAGCAGGACATCGTGGAAACGATATTTAAATCGTTTCCATGATGTCACTGGTCAATTGATCGCTGGTGAGTCTGTCTGTGTGACAGCTCACCAGCGATCAGCCGTCAATGTCGTCAGCGATCAGATCGCTGACGACATTGACGCGTGTGACACCCCCTTAAGACACCGCACCTCACAGACCAACATAGGATAATGTATAGCTGACATGGAAAGAAGGATTCCAACAGCATAAACAGGAGGGGAGCCACTGTGATAGGCCTCCCCACAACATGTGATAAGAGCAAGAAGATTAGCAGAGATTAACCTCTGCTATCCTGCCTATAAGCCGGTTGATGCCCGAGTCAGAGAAACCATCGGGTGGAGCATCAGAATCTGCAATCTTAACAGAGTCCAATGCCGCCATGACAGTCAGCGAAGTTTGCATAATACTCCTGTGTGACACACAAGGTTGTAGCTTAGCAGATGTGACTATCATAAACTTGTCCCCAGTCTGTGAAGACTCCACAACATGATTGCATACATACTTTCTCCTGTAAGTCTGAGACACCGCACCTCACAGACCAACATAGGACAATATATAGCTGACATGGGAAGAAGGATTCCACCAGCATAAACAGGAGGGGAGCCACTGTGATATGCCTCCCCACAACATGTAATAAGAGCAAGAAGATTAGTAGAGAGTAACCCCTGCTATCCTGCCTATAAGCCGGTTGATGCCCGAGTCAGAGAAACCATCGGGTGGAGCATCAGAATCTGCAATCTTAACAGAGTCCAATGCCGCCATGACAGTCAGCAAAGTTTGTGTAATACTCCTGTGTGATACACAAGGTTGTAACTTAGCAGAAACGTCCCCAGTCTGAAGACCCCGCAACATGCTTCTTCAATGCATACATACTGTACTTGGCCCCCTGCCCTTTTATAATTTCCACAATGTCTTTATTCCTAATATATAAACCAGTATGTGAAATGCTTTAATTTTCCATTTTGGCAACAAACGCGTGGTATGCGCTGTCCATTATATGAGGAGATAGGGTCATATCCTCAATATAGAGCAGGTTAACCGTCTGGGTCAGGGTCTGACTGCAGGCAATAAAAAGGCCATTTTCAATCTCTATTTGCTACATTACATTTCCTACGCTGAACACGGGGTTTGTGTGTATTTTCTTTTTCCTTCCCGTTATGTCTCTTCTAACAAGCAGCCGACTTGAAAAATTTACTCTACGGCTTTGAAAAACTCTCAGCTGTTAACCTTCCCCTCAGGTTGTCTTTGAACAAAACACTTTGAGAGCGGCTATATATTTCCTTTGAGATCCGCCACCCATGAGGTTTTTCATGTATATCGTTTGTTGACGATTTGTGTAGATTAAAAACGTCTATGGTAGGTATTAATTTGGACAAGTACTGTAATTTTCTTTCAACTAATATTTGTCTGAGTCCCATTTTACAAAACCAGATCTGTAACCACTTTGTAAAGGTTCCTAATTGCTTCTTTGTGAAGCCGGTGTAATGATTAGGCTCTTTATCCTGTTAACCTTCGAGGTGACTGCTTGTTGGAGGAGCTTGTGAAAGTCTTAGGACCGCGGGTCACTTAATACCTATGTTAATTTTATAGTAGTGACTGAATCAACTCGCGGCAGGCATGTGGTTACAGCGGGGATTTTTACAGTGAAAAGACGGGAAAATAAAAAAAATCAAGGAAAATGGACAAAAAAACTCAGCACTTTACAATTTAACTAGTTAGTATATGTGGTTTACAGGCTTAAAAGGAGAACATGACATTTCGTTAATTGGCACAATATTGTGTTACAGATTATTTTTAATATAAGAGGGTCCTTCCTTAGAGAAAAAAGCTGTGAGAAATAAAAAAAAGAGTACAGTGAGTCCCTCAGGGGAGGGGATAATGACATAACTGCTCTCAATTTCTCAATAAATCTAAGGGTTGTAGTGAGAAATAAAAAGGAGTACAGTGAGTCCATCAGGCTAGGGGCCAACGACATAACTGCTCTCCATTTCTCCATAAATCTAAAGGTGCCGTCACACACATCAATCTGATGAACAATTTTGTTAGCAATCATATACACGCGCGATCGCTAACAAAATCGTTCAGATCGCTGGTGAGCTGTCACACAGCCAGACTCACCAGCGATCAATGGACCAGAGACATCATGGAAACGATTTAAATATTGTTTCCACGATGTCTTGCTCCCGCTGCCAGGCTGTGGTAAGCGGGAGCAGGCTGGTCTCCAAGGTAAACTGCGGCAACGATATCGTTACGTGTGACATGGCCTTAAGGGTTGCACTGAGAAATAAAAAGGGAGTAAAGTGAGTTCCTCAGGGGTGGGGCCAATGACATAACTGCTCTCCACTTCTTCATAAATCTAACGGTTACAGTGAGAAATAAAAAGGGAGTAAAGTGAGTTTCTCAGAGTAGGGGCCAATGACATAACTGCTGTCCATTTCTCCATAAATCTAAGCGTACCGTTACACCTATCCACATCGCCGGAGATATCGCCAGCGACGCACGGGAGCGCGCACGTTTTTGGCGCCCGGCCAGCGTTGCTGTCTCGTGTTTACATGCGGCGATACCTCCGGCAACACACCGGTGATGTTACAAGCGACATTGCTGTTGGGGTGTCTACAAACCCCAGCGGCGATCCTGTAACATCGGCGATCGCTATGTTACATGGGACGATGTGTACACATCACCCCAGAGTGCTCGTCTGGTTTCAGAGCAATGCTGCGAAACCAGGCGACCACTCTAAGGCGATTTTTCACCTCATTATCGCCCCTTTATACTAGGCGACGCACCGGCGCTGTCGCCGGTGATAGGCCACGCCCCTGCGTCACCTGTGATATCTCCGGCAATGTGGAAAGGTGTAATGGTACCCTTAGAGTTGCACTGAGAAATAAAAAAAGGAGCAGTGAGTTCCTCAAGGGAGGGGCCAATGTCATAACTGCTCTCCATTTCTCCATAAATGTAAGGGTTGCGGTGCGAAATGAGGGGAGTACAGTGAGTTCCTCAGGTGAGGGGCCATCAATATAACTGCTCTCCATTTCTCCATAAATCTAAGTGTTGTAGTGAGAAATAAAAAGGAGTACAGTGAGTTCCTCAGGGAAGGGCCAACAACAATTGCATAGAGAACTGAAGAGGAGTTATATTGTTTGCCCCTCCCATGAGGAGCTCACTGTACGCCATTTTATTTCTCACTACAACCCTTAGATTATAGAAACCTGGAGAGGAGTTAAGGGTTGCAGTGAAAAATAAAACTGAGTACAGTGAGTTTCTCAGGGGAGGGGCCAATGACATAACTGCTCTCAAGTTCTCCATAAATCTAAGGGTATGAACATATAGTTTTTGTTTTAGGTGTTTTTGGAGTAGATGTGCTCCTAAAAACTGCTCGTCAAATTGCTCAAATATACTTGAAAGACTATTTATGCTCATTTCTTTTGTAAAAAGTCTTTTGGGAGGTTTTTATTTTTCATCTTCAGGTTCTAAAAAAATGTCTCATGAGGGTAAAAAAAAAGTGACATGCACTTTAATGTAAGTGGATCCTGATCGAATCCGCTTTAATCAAGATAATATTTAAACTAAAAACTGCAAAAAACACGTTAGGAAGAAAAAAAAAACTTCCAAAACCACTTCCAGAAAATAAAGTACAACAAAAACTCCCGAAAGGAGGAGAGTTTCCTGTAGCAGTTTCAGAACAAACACTTGGCTTTCATGTAAGGTCTATGAATAGAGGTGATGACAGTTTCCCTTAATAAAGTTGGAGAGATCACTGACCATTCATAGCCATTTGGATACATTGATAAAATGTTGGTGGATCTTCACAATACTGGCCACTCATGGTCACTGACTCTTCTAACTTGATTAAAGGAAACTCTCATCGTTTTTATGACCTCTATTTACACATCTTAGATGGAGGTCCACCAATAAGTTGGGAATGTACCAAGATGGCCATGAACAGTCACTGAGCTTTCCAGCTTGATCAAGAGAACCCAACCATCAATGTATCCACAGATCTCAGATAAAAAGGTTCAAAAAGAAGTCATTAAAGATCGATGAACAGAGGATAATAGTTCATCTTAATAACGAAGATGGAAGACTAGACAGCTTGGTGGCCATTCATGGCCGATTCGGTACATTGATGAAATCTTGGTGGGTCTTTATCTGTATACAAAACTGGCCATTAATGGTCACTGACTCTTCTAACCTGATTAAAGGAAACCATCATCCTTTTTATGACCTCTATCTATACATCTTAGATGAAGGTCCACCAAGAAGTCATGACTGTACCAAGGTGGCCATGAATGGTCACTGAGCTTTCCAGCTTGATTAAGAGAACCTATCATTCATGTAGCCACAGATATAAGATAAAGGTCGACCAATAGGTCATTAAAGGTCGATGGACAGGAAACGATCATCCTTTTTGTCACCTCTATCCATATACCTTAAATGAAGATCCAACAAGAAGTCGTGATTGTACCAGGGTGGTGATGAATGGTCACTAAACTTTCCAGCTTGATCATGGGAACCCTATCATCCATGAATCCATGAATCTCAGATAAAAAGGTCCACCAAGAGGTCATTAAATATCGATGGACAGAGGTCATTACAAGGATAATAGTTACTCTCAATTAATATAAAGACAAGACAACTTAGTGACCATTCCTGGCTGATTTGGTACAGTGATGAAATCTTGGTGGATCTTCATCTATGGACAAAACTGGCTATTCATGGCCACTGACTTTTCTAACCTGATTAAAGGAAACCATCACCTTTTTATGACCTCTATCCATACATCTTAGATGAAGTCCACCAAGAAGTCATGACTGTACCAAGGTGGCCATGTGTGGTTACTGAGCTTTCCAGATTGATTAAGAGAACCTATCATCCATGTAGCCACAGATATAAGATAAAGGTCAACCAAGAGGTCATTAAAGGTCAACGGACAGGAAACGATCATCTTTTTATCACCTCTATCCGTACATCTTAGAAGGTCCACCAAGACGTTGTGATTGTACCAAGATAGCCATGAACCGTCCCCAAGCTTTCCAGCTTGATTAAGAGAACCTATCATCCACGTAGCCACATATTTTAGATAAAGGTCCAGCAAGAAGTAGTCATTGTACCAAAGTGGCTATGATCAGTGCCTGAGCTTTCCAGCTTGATTAAGAGAACCATCATCTATGTATCCACAGATGTTAGATGAAGGTCTACCAAGAGGTCATTAAAAATCAATGGACAGGGATAATAGTTTCCATTAATCAACTTCGTGATCATTTATGGCCAGTTGGGTACATGGATGGCATCTTAGTGGACTTTCATCTAAGATATATAGATAGAGGTCACAACAAAAAGTTGGAAAGCTCAGTGAACATTCAAGTCTAGCTTGATACATTGACGACATCTTAGGAAGACCTTTGAGATCTATAGAGAGATGATAAAAGGATAATAGTTTCCCTCAGTATTGTCGCACTGGGCAGGGTTTTCTGGCGGTTTACCTGTGGTAAAACCGCCGTTTGTGCATACATTATTTTAATTAAATTTCATTTAATTTCCAAACGGCGTTGGATTCATCATTGAAACTAATGTAACCCGCCCAAGGCTGGTCAACATAACGCGGTTACCCCAGCGTCATCCGTTGCTAACCCGCAGGTTTTCCCAACGGGTTAGCAAAGAATGACCAAGTTTTCTAAAAACGGCCGTATCTGCAGCGGTGCAAGCAGTAATCAAATGCTGCTTCCAGCCGCTGCAGAATCCCCAGCCGAGAAACATCCTGGGCAGCCGCCGGATACCGCCCGGCTCCCGCAGCTCATACCCGCCAAGAAGCCGGTGCACGGCGCCGGAGCTTCCTGGCGGGTCCCGCTAGCAGCCGCCGACCGAACCGCCGGGTAATGTGCACTTACCCTTAGTCAACTTATAAATCTCAGTCACCATTCATGGTCAGTTAGGTACACTGATGATTCTTTGGTAGACCTCCATCCATGAACAGAGGTAAAAACAAGGATGATGGTTTCCCAGTATGAGCTTTAGATACCTAACCCAACTCCATCTTTAATTCCTGTGAACGGTACCATTCATCATTGCATAATGTTTTTTTCATTATAATGCCGCCTCTACCGACTGGTAAACAATAAGATCTTTCACATTCTGTTCCGTCTTTCTCCTGGGAGTTGTTTTCCAATTTTTATTAACTCGGGCTAGATATATTGGGTAATACGCTACCCCAAAATGATTTATCTGAACATAATAGGACTCTATCTGTGTTTGTGTTGTCATTTTCTACTCACGTGAGTAACAAAATGTTTTACAGGCGCAGTGGGGAACAATACAAGAGACCCATAAATATTCAAGATGCTGAGAATTAAGCAGATACACTGATCAATTGTGCTAGTGGCGAAATATCATAAGCCGAGGAGCAAAGATGAGTTTTATGAGTTGAGATCTATATGGGAAAACTTCTGATATAATGGATGTGTTGTCACAGACAGATGGAAATGTATCAGTCACTTTTCTTTTTACATCAAGCACAATTGTATTGGTGAATTCAAGAGAGATTTGTTTAGATTAGGAAAACATGGTGTCACGGGTGGTATAGTGGATAGGGAATCAGGAGGCAGCAATGGTAAGATGGGTAAAGGCGAACTAGTCTGACCCTTAGACTGGAGGTCTCTGGCTTACCCTGATCCTGGAATTACCTCAGATGGTGAGGATGTCCAGGCGCCATCCTTGCCTTTTGCTCCTGATCAGCCCTAGACTAAGAGCCCCTACCTCCCCCCATGGACAGGGAGAATCCAGCAGCTCCTATGGAAGGGAACAGCAGCAACACAGTGCAGCACAGCACGTCTTCACTGCACGGGATCTGAGTAGAGAATAAACCCATCTACGACACCCGGTGGAGGGCAGTAGCATTCAGATCTCCACTTCCTCAGCCTTGAAGTAGTTCTAAGACACACCCCACCACCTCCATCTCCACCTACAGAGCCGTACACAGCATAGACAACAGCAGTACTCAGGCATTAACTCTGGCTGTGCCAAAGGAAATAACTACAATTTTAATTACAGCACCAACACACAAACTGCAAAGTGACACATGGTTGCTTTCTCAAAACAGTGCCACGACGTACCAATGATTGCATGTCATATGACGGTCAGCAGTCAGCACCATTCACTTCAATAGAGCTCAGCTGCAAAACCAAATACAACCCATAGACAATGGGTTTTTGGAAGAAAGCAGCCATGTTTTTTTTTCTAAGCTTGTACAACCCCTTTAAGAAATCCACTGACTTCAGCAAGTTATTTTTGATCAGTTCCATTGGATAGAAACTTTATTGGGCCAATTCAAGGTCTTTCAGGGCTTTATGATCCGAAACGTGGGGAACGAAAATGGTGTTCATTACCCTTGAGAAGTCCATTAGGCAGAAACCGCTGAGGAAATCAAAACCCTTTTAACCCTATTCAGTGATCTATTTTCCAGTGCAGTGGATGATTCTTTGGAAGCTGCGGACCGAGACAAACACCATTCGACACCAGACGGATTGGACAAATCGACCCTAAGAGTGGGACCGGGTCATATCCTGGCAGCAGTCCATCCAGAAAAACACCATAAATACAGACCTAGCCGGTGGGTTAACAAACTAACTGCTCCACAGGTGAGTGGTATTTTGTTCCACTTTACCTAGTGCCAAGATGATAGTGGCACATCCCTCTTGTCCCCCTCCTTCTTTTATTTTTTCAGGGCTTTATGGGATCCTTTATGTGTCGCCTGTCCAAGATACCGGCACAAGAAGGCTTTTCTTACACAGACTATGAATGAACCGCTCCATTAGGCAGAACCCCGAGAAATCCAACACCCTTTTAACCCCTATTCAGGGATCTGGATTTACAACAGTGTCCAGGAGATTGCTGCCTATGGAAGGGCTGCAGACCAGAGACAGGAAAGTCACCAAGCAGAACAAAGCCGGGAGGACAGGAAAAGGACAAAATCAGGATCCAGTAGAGGAGTAAGGGAGCCGGGTCATAACCAACATGGCAGCAAGGAGAAAAGTCCAAAAAACAGGTCAAGGAAAAACAGGAAAAAACCAATACAAGACAAGACACTAGTCAGGGGAAACAAAAGCTATATCTGGCAGCTTCCAGCAGAAAGCTGAAGCTTTTAGTAGTGTGGGGTGCTTTCCAATAGGCTGAAACCAGGAGATAATGACTTCAGCTGGACAGCACACACACATCCACTTTGTCAGACAGGAAAGTACTGCACGTCTAAACCTACTGGACGGGCAGAGCCTGCACTTTGCAGAGATTCTGGCTCTGATTTGTCCATCACCAGCGCCACCTACAGTGTGAATACAGTAGTGCCTGGTGACAGAAGCAGATGTCGAAGGAAATGTGACACTTTAGTTCTTTTGCTTTAATGCTAATTATATAAATAGGTCCCCACCCTCACCTATATGGCATTTATAAAGCTGCTGTTCACTCATCTGGCATTGGGCCACTTATAAACCCTCCTACACCACAAACATCCTGCTACAGACACAATCTCTGAACAATTAGAATGTGTGGTCAAATTGCTGGGCTTAAACAGACCCAGCAAACAGGGCAGAGGGGGGAGGCTCCTGCTGCAGCACATTGTCCTACTTCCATATATGGTACAATAAGGCAATGACGGAGGGAGGGATTATTGATCTCCTGAATAATAGAAGATTTTTGGCATTTAATATACTCATTTAATCCTAATACAAGCCAAAATAACATCAAAAGGAAGAAGAACAAAGGGAAGTTCTAGGTTATTTTTTTATTTTCATTATTTGGGGCAGACTTGCCACTCATACACAGTCCTCGACAGGTGCAGGGTTCTCGGCAGGTGCAGGGTCCTCGGCAGGTGTGTGACGCCCTGCCATTGCTGGTAGCCGCAGAACCACCTCAAAAATGGATGGATTTCCACAGTAGGTACCACATGCACCCAACACCTTCTGTAGGGGGAGCCCGACTTGCTGCCTTAAGCAAGATCTCCTATAAATACCGGTGCTGGGACGGAGTTAGTCAGAGTGTGCAGTCGCTAAGAGAACTGTGAAGCTGTCCTAGTGTGTCGAAGCCGCGCTAGGCCCGAGCCAGTTGACAGTTAACCAGCCTAGACATCCTAGCCAGAGTGAGGGCTTAAGAGTGAGGTCAAAGGCAAGGCGGAAGGAGCGAAGTAACAGCAGACTGGGGCAGAGGTGCCGTACCAGTTCACCCCAGAAAGCAACCTGGACACCAGAGTCTGAGTCTGCAGGAGAGCATCCAGCCCAGCAGAAACACCAGTTCACTGAAGAGACTTCGGTCTCCCGGACACCTGTACAGCAACCAAGAAAAGAGCCAGGCACCGCATGAGAAGTGATAGCGGTATGTCCACACAGAGGTTTCCCACCACACAACACAGGAGACAGAGACACAGAGGAGGCCAGGCCTAGTTTCACATGTGTCAGAGGCTTCACCAAGGGAAAAGTAACAAGGAGGCCTTATACCCACTCACTGTGGAGATCCAGAAGTGTTTCCTGACCACTGGAGTGTGCCCTGGACAGTATCTTCAATACCTCCAGTAAAGGGACAGAAACAACTTCCAGTGTGTGTGTCAGTTTCTCCAACCCTGACCCTGTCCAGCTCAGAGACTGTAGCAGCGGCGCGGCTGCCTCGCCACCTCCCTGTGTGAATCCCTGTCACCTCATCACAATCCCGGGACTCTGCTCCACCTGTGGGGAGCTATACCATCCAACTGCCCGTCCATCATCCCCGGAGGCCCACAGCAGCGCTGGTGCCATCACGAGAAACCACAGGTGGCGTCACAAGACATTTATTCTTTTTATCCCCTTTTTATTTAATTTACAATTGACTACCAGGGCTACGGGTCAGGGCAGGTCACCAGTGATATCCCCCCAATTCCGCGCCCAGATTCAGAATTCCCATAGACCCCTGGGTGAATCAGGTGCACGGTCCTCGGCAGGGGCACGGTCGGTCCTCGGCAGGTGCATGGTCCTTGGCAGGGGCACAATCCACAGGTGCGCGGTTCTTGGCAGGGGCACGGTCCTCGACAGGTGTACAAGCCGTAACATCATGGCATGATCCCTTCTGATGTGAATGTCAGTGGTACTGTTGATTTAAAGAGCTAAGACCAGCGCAATGTCTGAGGGGAAGGAGTATAACAGCCAGGGACACATTCTGCCCCTTCATTCCTGCAATTGGCAGAAAGGAGACTCCAGGCCAAACTGATCCCTTGTGTTATACATGGTGCAGGGCCAGACGGAGTGCAGCATGACAATGATTCTGATGTATGAGGCATAACACTAGGAATCAGACTGAACTCAACTGTTCCTTTAAAGGGGTTGTCCACCTCTGGGGACAATTATCCTTATTTTTTTATATGCATGTACTTTAGACAAAAACAATTTTTGCTATTTGGTTGTGGTCTATGATCATAAATCTCCTGAGAGGAGTAAAAAAAAAACAAAAAAAAAAACATAAAAGATGTATAAACTTTCCATTTGGTCCATTGATGAGCTTCCTGATGGATTCTCAGTGAACTCATTCTGCACCCGGCAACAGATTGTGTAACAGACGTTATAGAGGGCATTGGTGCAAAGATTTTATCGAAACTCAATAACTATTTTTTTTTTTCTCTTTTACACCAAAAGATGCATTTCAGTAAGAAAATGACTTGCCTATTTTGGACACATCATACAAAGAGAGCAATCACTGGAGAAGGACATCATGGTGGGAAGAATAGAAGATACAAGGCAAAGAGGAAGACTTGCAACCTGATGGCTTAATACGAATCAAGATAACTGTGGAAAAGGCAGAGAAGACCCTGGTGAACCTATGTAGACTTGGAGAAGACCCTGGTTGACCTATTTAGAATTGGAAAACACCCTGGTGGGGCTATCTAGGCTTGGAGAAGACCCTGCTGGACCTATCTAGGCTTGGAAAAGACCCAGGTCGTCCTATTTAGGCTTGGAGAAGACCCTGGTGGACCTATCTATTCTTAGAAAAGACCCGGGTCGACCTATTTAGGCTTGGAGAAGACCCTGGTGGTCCTATCTAGGCTTGGAGAAGACCCTGGTGGAGCTATTTAGGCTTGGAGAACAACCTGGTTGACCTATCTAGGCTTGGAGAAGACCCTGGTTGACCTATCTAGGCTTGGAGAAGACCCTGGATGACCTATCTAGGCTGCACAAGATCAATTTTCCTACAGAGTGTTCATTCATCAAGTCACCATGGCTCAAGATTGATTAAAAAAAAGTAGTCCTTAAAGGTGGGCCACCCCTTAAGTTTGATATTTTGAGAATTCTGTATATCATACAGTGTAAGATAATGAATGGATATTTGAGAGCCCGTATTATTGTAAATGAATGCAGCCGTGGATTCTGTATTGTGATGCTGTGCTGCCTGTACGGGGGCAAATTCAGAGCGTCTGATAAAGTATTTAAAATGGGGAATTTACGTCCATGAAGACATTAGCAGGAAATGCATAAAAATCAGGTCTCGGGTTTCAGCTTTTTCCTTGAGAATAATTACCAGGAAACGGGATAATGATTAAAAGTTGAAATATCTGTTATAATAATCCAGAAATGATATGGCCGCCATTTAAGTGGAGGCTAGTTTGGCATGCTCTGCCTGTAATAGAAGGTAATTGTCTCTGCCTATATGGTTGCGGTTTCTTGGGAGGTGGACGGTGTTTGATATTCCGTGCAGACCGCACTTTCCTTTGAGCAGTGAAGTGTACAGACGCCTTTAGTAAATTGGCTCCGGCATCACCAGGCCATAAGCACAGTCATATTTGCTTGGCATTGCTGCGATACTAAGACTTGGTCATTGGTTTACCATCTGGGTCCATGGGTAGTCAGCTCTGCTTTGCTCCAAATAAATAATTTGTTTCTTATAATTTATGCAAATTGCTTTTATGCATAATTTCCAACAGGCTAAAGAACAATGAAATCATGTTACACATTATTCCATGTTTATCAATATTAGGACGCAGCTCTATCCCAGGCTGGGAACATACTTTTTTTATTTTATTATTTCTTAATTATTATACTTTATTTTTTATTTATTTTATTATTATTATCATTATTATTTTACTTATTGTTTATTTATTTTATAATTATTTCTTAATTATTTTACTTTAGTTCTTAGTTATTTTATATTATTATTTTACTTTATTGTTTATTTAATTATTATTTTACTGTAGTTTTTATTTTAATCTTTTACTTTATTGCTTATTTATTTTATTATTATTATTAATATTATTATTTCTTAATTATATTACTTTATTTTTTATTTATAGTATTATTATTTTTTAATTATTTTACTTTATTTTATTATTATTTCTTAATTATTTTACTTTATTTTTAATTTACTTTTAACAAAACTTATTTTTGCAGAAAACTTAGTTTTGACATTAGCTTAGAATTGTGGCATCAAGAGATAAATATGATTAACATGGTATATTAGAGGGATCAGGGACTATACAGGGGGAACCTGATACATGGGGTTAGTGTCTAAGAGCTGGAAATCCTTATAAAGCTGTTAATGAGAAAGTATTTTGTCACCACTAGGGGGAGCTCACTGCATACAGATTGTCCCGACTAGGAGCTGTATAGATCAATGTGCACAGAGCTCCCTCTAGTGGTCACCACAGGAACATAGGAGATTCGGAACTCCGACCTCTAATGACTAAACTCAACAGTCCTTTGTCCAACAAGCTAAAGAACAATTAAATCATGTAAGGCTGCTTTCACATCAGCGGTTTTCGCCGATCGCGGCAGATGCGGTGAAAAAACGCATCTGCTGCGATTAACGCATAACCGCTGCACTTGCGGCACAGTTGCGGCAAGCCCCATACAATGTCTATGGGGCTTGCGGTAAGGGTGCGGCAGGTGCGGTATCAGCACTTGCGGCAGGTGCGGCTGCAAAAAAAACGTGGCTGACCGTGGTTTTTTTCGCGGCCGCACCTTGCGCAAGTGCCGAAACCGCACTTGCCGCACCTGCCGCACACTTACCGCAAGCCCCATAGACATTGCATGGGGCTTGCCGCAACTGTGCCGCAAGTGCAGCGGTAATCACGACAGATGCGTTTTTTCACCGCATCTGCCGCGAACGGCAAAAACCGCTGATGTGAAAGTACCCTTACACATTATTTCATGTTTATCAAATATTAGAATGTGAGTAGGATACAGCTCTATCCCAGGCTGGGAACATACATTTTGTAAAAAATAAAAGAAAGTATTTGAATTTTATATTTGCAGGAAAAAATATTGGTTAGAATTGTGGCATCAATAGAAATATATATTATTAATATGGTATATTACAGTCTAGAGTATTTTGTAGTGGTCGATCAGGGACTATAGAGGGTGAACCTAGAAAGATGGAGGTTTCTAGGACCTGGAAATCCTTGTAAAACTGTTAATGAGAAAGTATTTTGTCACCACTAGGGGGGGCTCACTGCATACAGATTGTCCTGACTAGGAGCTGTATAGATCCATGTGCACAGAGCTCCCTCTAGTGGCCGATGCAAGAACATAGACTTACCATGCTAGTAGATACTGGAGATTGGGACCTCCCACCTCTAAGGATTGAGTAAGCCTTTTTAAACTTATCCTGTAATATATTGCCGAAAGGAGGATACCTGGGAATAGGGAAGGCAAAGGGGACATTTTGACTGGGGTATCAATGCACTTGGACCTCACCTTTAGCTCTCCCCCCCCCCCCCCCCACAAAAAAAAGCCTGCAATTAGGGTCAGGTGACAGATGCATAAGGCTCCTAAGGTGAGGTAATGGGGTGAGGGGGTCATCCAGTATGTCTAGGTTATTTATTATCCTTTATCCAAATATAGCACCCTCATAGTCTGGAGCCCTTTCCAGACATGCATGCTGTCCAAGCCAAACAGGTCTACTGATCCGCCCCATACGGACAGATAACAGGTGAATCTGCCGCCCCCAGTAGCAGTACCAAAATCTGTCTGCTGTCAGCAGGTGTCGGGCCCCGCCAATCTGATATTAATATCTCCCAAAGATCCACCCCTTAAAAGAGATGACAGATACAACGTGTAAGGGCCGCTTTACACACACATATCTGTGACCAACTTCTGAACAGATCTCTGGTTGCAGTGAAATCATGGAGACATTGTTACATTTGTACACAGCCACAAAATGGGACAATGTGTCCATGATTTCACTGCAACCAGAGATCTGTTCAGAAGTTGGTCACAGATATCTGTGTGTAAAGCGGCCCTGAGACTGAGACGCTAAAGATGGATTAATGTAAGGGATTAGATAAGATTAGAAAAACACACCTACTTTCTATAAACGGCGCCACCCCTGTCTACAGATTGTGTCTGGTATTGCAACTTGGCTCCACTTAAAGGGCTTGTGTTATGAACAATTGTACATTGTAATGAATAGATTTTAGAACAATAATAAGTTCCACAATTGGATGTGTTAAACAAAAATGTTACTGGCACAGAGTATAAGAGTATGTGATCCCCGGCTGTAATGTCTGTATACTTTTATATCCTGTGATCCCTGGCTGTAATGTCTGTACACTCTTATATTCTGTGATCCCCGACTGTAATGTCTGTATACTCTTATATTCTGTGATCCCCGGCTGTAATGTCTGTAATACTTTTATATTCTGTGATCCCCAGCTGTAATGTCTGTGTATACTCTTATATCCTGTGATCCCCGGCTGTAATGTCTGTATACTCTTTATGTGATCTCCGGCTGTAATGTCTATATACTCTTATATTCTGTGATCCCTGGCTGTAATGTCTGTATACTTCTATATTCTGTGATCCTCGGCTGTAATGTCTGTATACCCTTATATTCTGTGATCTCCGGCTGTAATGTCTGTAGGCTCTTATATTCTGTGATCCCTGGCTGTAATGTCTGTATACTCTTATATTCTGTGATCCCCAGTTGTAATGTCTGTATACCCTTATATTCTGTGATCCCCAGCTGTAATGTCTGTATACCCTTATATTCTGTGATCCCTGGCTGTAATGTCTGTATACTCTTATATTCTGTGATCCCTGTCTGTAATGTCTGTATACCCTTATATTCTGTGATCCTCGGCTGTAATGTCTGTATACCCTTATATTCTGTGATCCCTGGCTGTAAAGTCTGTATACTCTTATATTCTGTGATCTCCGGCTGTAATGTCTGTATACTCTTATATTCTGTGATCCTCGGCTGTAATGTCTGTATACTCTTATATTCTGTGATCCCCGGCTGTAATGTCTGTATACTCTTATATTCTGTGATCTCCAGCTGTAATGTCTATATACTCTTATATTCTGTGATCCCCAGCTGTAATGTCTGTATACTCTTATATTCTGTGATCCCTGGCTGTAATGTCTGTAGGCTCTTATATTCTGTGATCCCTGGCTGTAATGTCTGTATACTCTTAAATCCTGTGATCTCCGGCTGTAATGTCTGTATACTCTTATATTCTGTGATCCCCGGCTGTAATGTCTGTAGGCTCTTATATTCTGTGATCCCTGGCTGTAATGTCTGTATACTCTTAAATCCTGTGATCCCCGGCTGTAATATCTGTATACTCTTATATTCTGTGATCCCCAGCTGTAATGTCTGTATACTCTTATATTCTGTGATCCCCGGCTGTAATGTCTGTATAGTCTTATATTCTGTGATCCCCAGCTGTAATGTCTGTATACCCTTGTATTCTGTGATCCCCGGCTGTAATGTCTGTATACTTTTATATTCTGTCATCCCCGGCTGTAATGTGCATACTCTCTTCCTCCTTTGCTCAGGAGATGTGGTATATCCCACCTGTTCCTCTACGGTCTGACATATACATAACACAGGGGCAGTTTTATAAGAATATCTCAGGGCAGAAACATTTTTGTTTAATACTTCCAATTGTAGAACTTATTTTTATTCTAATGTCTATTAATTAAAATGCAAAAATGTTCTTGGTACAATCCCTTTAAGTGGAGCCAAGTTGCAATACCAGACACAACCTGTAGACAGGGTGGCGCCATTTATAGAAAAGTGTCATGTTTTTTCTAATCTTATCCAATCCCTTACATTAATCCATCTTTAGCGTCTGAATCTTATCCGTCGCCTGCGACAATGTAGCGAATCCTCCTTGATCCCGTCTTGGGAATCCCGACAGCGTCCTGTATGTAATTCATACACTACAGAACTTCTACTATGCAAATCGGCGTCTCCTGGCTTGGCCGTACATCTCCCGGAAAGGCTCCCAGGCCACCACCACTAAGAGGATACAGTTCTTTTGGCAGATTGATGTCGCTGATAGTAGAGCGTAATCGTTAATGGTAATAATGTTTACACAGTGGTTAAGAATTACACGGGCAATCCCTCTGCCTAGGAGAGGACGGCAAGTTAACTAATTAATTTAATTTATTAATGAATACCAGTCACCGAGAAGAAAACACATTCCGTTAACTGGCTCCTCCGCCGCCGATCACTGCCTCATTAACTTTAAGAATATCAACCTGGTAACTTGTGTTTCTCCTGTCTCTACAGAGAAGCCAATGCTTCACCACAATACCGAGGCTGCAAAAAGAGCCGGGTTTAATGTGATTTGGTCCTTGAGCTAAAGAACGGCGAACAAAAGGCACAAAGATTCGTGCAAGGTAGCGAGGCGCTCTTGAACCCATCTTCAGACTCAATGCGTAAACTCTCGCGCTCCACTACAAAGCTTTTATTTTTTATATTTCAAAGCTGTTTATAAAAGAGACATTACCCAGTAGAGATTTCCCCATGTAATGTGTTAAGCCTTCTGATCACTGAGGCATTGGAACAATTAAAGGGGTTGTCTGGGACTTTAACAATGATGGCGTGTTCTTAGGATAGGTGATCGGAGGAGGTGTGACACCAAAACTGCTCATTAGTGCCATCAACTTTATAGTGGTCAAGGACTTAAAGGGAATGTCCGGCTACCATAGCGTGACAGTGATGCAAAGACCAATGCTGTCCGGCACAGTACACTAAACAACAGACAGGAAGACACCGGCGGGACAAATACAGTGGAGGGCACTGCTCATAGGCAACAGGGGAGAGGTGACCTCCTGCACTCACCTGCGGCTGTGACCTCATCTCCCTGCCATTCCTATATGGGTTCTTTCAACCCATCGCCGAGCAGGATACCTAGTCCCTCATTGTCCTTGATATTAGCCCTCAATAGGGAATGGCCGATGAGAGCACTAGACCACAACCACTGCAATAACAACAACAAGAGGAAGGGGAAACAGACAGGGGAACAATAAGGCAACCTTACACTCCTTGACAGCAGACAGCTTAGCAGTAGTCAGCCCTACAGAGAACTTTCTTCTCCTCAGGAGGCTTGGCAGGAATGGGTTTAATTACCAGCAAAGCATGCTGGAAGTAGGTGACCATATAAAGGGGACAGGAGTGATCACAGAGTAGCCACACCTGGACAAGAACTAGCTAGCTTGCTAGCAAACAGAAACTGACATTAACTGGTTAACTGCCAAAGGAAAGAAACACGTTTAATATGAAGTCCCAATACAGACATGAGACAGAGGTCCTAAACCAGTCACAAGTCTCCTAGGTAAGAGAGATCATTGTGGCATGGGTACTACATACCCGCCACCTGTTCAAATCAATAAGAAGGTGGGGGGTATTTAAAAAAAAACAAAAAAACAAACAGTGTTACATGTGGTTAAAGTTTTTAATCCTACATTGTCTCCACTTCTATATGTACATACATAAGTCAGTGATGGCAACAGTAGATGTTCAAGTAGAGATTGTGATGTTCAGGTCAAAAATCCATATGTAACTGATATCATTTTCTAATTCCTCTGGTGAAGCTCTTTCTATTCTTGCATTTCTTTTATTTATACTCCCCCCATCATCTGTAAACTGCAAATAAAGAGATTCATTCCACCTGTCTATCACAGTGAGTGATCACTTAATTCTCTGTTGCACACTCCCCAGGGAATGAATATTCATATAGTGACATTACTGTCTGCACATATTGAAAGTTCAGTAGAAATTACTCACATTGGGCTGTATTCTCATGTCTGTGCTTCTTTCTCTTTTATGCTGCAAAACAAACATTCAAATAAAAACATATAATCTCTCACAGACAGCACAGCTTGTGCTCTGAGCAACAAATGGAGGAAATTGCCTGATCTGATATCAGATAGCTCGGCTAGCTATGTGCCTGCAGTCTCTCCCTCCTCTTCTTCAAAAGCACCACAGGAAGATGAAAAGTGCAAGTGAGACAAAGAGCACAGGGGGAGGGAATAGCTGCTTGGGAAGGAGTGAATAATAAATGAACATTTACATACTGTGGACTATTCAGCAGAGAAAGTGATGAAAGGGACTAGTGAAGCAGCTGCCTGCAGGGTGTGAAGATGCTTATAGCAAGAGAACTACAAAGGATACAGTAATGAGTCTTACATATTCTGAAAGGCCTGTCCAAGCACTATTCAAGGGTACTATTAGTATCATACCGAAAAATGACCTGACAGAGTCCCTTTAACCCAGTAATATGTGCAACTGTCCTCCCCGAAAGATTCCCTTATCTTTACGTAAATTATCTAGTCCTGATGGGTCCTGTTACAGTTTTTGTCCAACATATGGCAGAGTTTCCATTGATGTCACATGATCAAAGCGGAGTGTGAATGTAGATGGATTACTGCTTATCTATTTAAATAAGCCAGCCTCCTTCTCGTCTATATATTGGCAATGACTGAACATGTAATAGCTGGCCAGCTCCCTTCTCGGTCTGTAGGCAATGACTGATAATGAATGGCCGGTCAGCTCCCTTTTCTGTCTATAGATTGGCAATGACTGATAATGATGGCCCCAGCTCCCTTCTCTGTCATAGATCGGCAATGACTGATAATGAATGGTCGGCCACGCTCCCTTCTCTGTCTATAGATTGGGCAATGACTGATAATGAACGGTCGGCCAGCTCCCTTCTCAGTCTATGGATTGGCAATGACTGATAATGAATGAATGGTCGGCCAGCTCCCTTCTCTGTCTATAGATTGGCAATGACTGATAATGAATGGCCGGCCAGCTCCCTTCTCAGTCTATAGATTGGCAATGACTGATAATGAATGGTCGGCCAGCTCCCTTCTCTGTCTGTAGATTGGCAATGACTGATAATGAATGGTTGGCCAGCTCCCTTCTCTGTCTATAGATTGGCAATGACTGATAATGAATGGTCGCCAGCTTCCTTCTCTGTCTATAGATTGGCAATGGCTGATAATGAATGGTCGGCCAGCTCCCTTCTCTGTCTATAGATTGGCAATGACTGATAATGAATGGTCGGCCAGCTCCCTTCTCAGTCTATAGATCGGCAATGACTGATAATGAATGGTCGGCCAGCTCCCTTCTCAGTCTATAGATTGGCAATGACTGATAATGAACGGTCGGCCAGCTCCCTTCTCTGTCTATAGATCGGCAATGACTGATAATGAATGGTCGGCCAGCTCCCTTCTCTGTCTATAGATTGGCAATGACTGATAATGAACGGTCAGCCAGCTCCCTTCTCAGTCTATAGATTGGCAATGACTGATAATGAATGGTCGGCCAGCTCCCTTCTCTGTCTATAGATTGGCAATGACTGATAATGAATGGTCGGCCAGCTCCCTTCTCTGTCTATAGATTGGCAATGACTGATAATGAATGGCCGGCCAGCTCCCTTGTCAGTCTATAGATTGGCAATGACTGATAATGAATGGTCGGCCAGCTCCCTTCTCAGTCTATAGATTGGCAATGACTGATAATGAATGGTCGGCCAGCTCCCCTCTCTGTCTATAGATTGGCAATGACTGATAATGAAAGGCCGACCAGCTCCCTTTTCTGCCTATAGATAGGCAATAACTGATAATGAATGGTTGGCCAGCTCCCTTTTCTGTCTATAGATTGGCAATGACTGATAATGAATGGTCGGCGAGCTCCCATCTCTCTATAGATTGGCAATGACTGATAATGAATGAATGGTCGGTCAGCTCTCTTCTCAGTCTATAGATTGGCAATGACTGATAATGAATGGTTGGCCAGCTCCCTTTTGGTCTATAGGCAATGACTGATAATGAATGGTCGGCGAGCTCCCTTCTCTCTCTATAGATTGGCAAGAACTGATAATGAATGATCGGCCAGCTCCCTTTCTCTATAGATTGGCAATGACTGATAATGAATGAATGGTCGGTCAGCTCTCTTCTCAGTCTATAGATTGGCAATGACTGATAATGAATGGTTGGCCAGCTCCCTTCTTGGTCTATAGGCAGTGACTGATAATGAATGGTCGGCGAGCTCCCTTCTCTGTCTATAGATTGGCAATGACTGATAATGAATGGTCGGCCCGCTCCCTTCTCTGTCTATAGATTGGCAATGACTGATAATGAATGGTCGGCCAGCTCCCTTCTCTGTCTATAGATTGGCAATGACTGATGATGAATGGTCAGCCAGCTCCCTTCTCTGTCTGTAGATTCGCAATGACTGATGATGAATGGTTGGCCAGCTCCCTTTTCTGTCTATAGATTGGCAATAACTGATAATGAATGGTTGGCCAGCTCCCTTCTCGGTCTATAGGCAATGACTGATAATGAATGGCCGGCCAGCTCCCTTCTCTCTCTATAGATTGGCAATGACTGATAATGAATGATCGGCCAGCTCCCTTTCTCTATAGATTGGCAATAACTGATAATGAATGAATGGTCGGTCAGCTCTCTTCTCAGTCTATAGATTGGTGTGGCGCCCCGCTGGTCAATGCAGCACAGTAGGGGTACTGCACCCACAAATGAGTGTGCAGTTATTCCTGTCACAGGGGAGAGTAAGGTTTGTAGGCGGCTCCCACCCCAGCACTCCCACACTCGAGCCTAGCAAATGGTTGGAGCCCAGTCCCTGGGGGAGAGTTAGGGGAGGAGGGAAGTCAGACAGTGGAGTTTTAGTTTGCACTGAGGAGCGAAGGAGAGGGGAGCCTCCGAGCAAGAGAAGGAGACTCCCAGGGAGGGGCCTAGAGAAGAGGCAGCCCGGGAAAAGAAAGAGGGACCCCATATCAGAGCGCCCGTACTCTGGGGGAACCCTGGTCCAACTAACAGAGTACCGGCTCCGAGGATACGGTGCAGGGTTTTCAGCCACACCGGTCATCACAGGTCAGTTCATCAACCCTGACACCCTGTCTAGAAAGTGCAGCCTCGCCAGGATTCCCCACCAAAGGTTGAGCCCCTTCAGAGAGGGAGGAAGAAGGGAATCTCACAGCACCCCAACCGGTCTGGTATACAAGAGGGCTATGCCGGGGCAGGTTTTAGCAGCAGGACACGGGATTGACAAGAGAAAGCATACTACAGGATCCGCTGAATGACCTTGCAACCCTTTGTGACTACCCTACCAGCTACCTGATTATTGACCGTTTTGTGCTGTAACCTGAACTGCCATCTGAACTGGTTTACAGAGTAAAGTACCCGTGTAGAGTGAGAAAGCCTCCGTGTGTCTGTTCATCTGCTGCACTGCTCCACAGATCATATCCATATCCAGAACCACTATTACAGATGCGTCTCTGCCCCGGGAACTCCGCTCCACCTGCAGGGAGCTGCTCCATCCAAGCTGTAGTATCATCTCCCCCGGAGGTCTGAAGCGGTGCTGGTGCCCATCACCAGAATCTGCAAGTGGCGTCACGACAAAATTTTACTATCTTTATTACCATTCCCTAAACCCCTTAACCGTTGACCACCAGGGCCACGAGTCTGGGCAGGCCACCAGTGACATCCCAACCACAGCAGGGCCCAGATACCAGAGTTCCCATAGACCCCTGGCTAGTCATTGGCAATGACTGATAATGAATGGTCGGCCAGCTCCCTTCTCTGTCTATAGATTGGCAATGACTGATAAAGAAAGGAAGCTGGCCGGCCATTCATTATCAGTCATTGCCAATCTATAAACAGAAGGGGGCTGGCAAGCCATTCATTATCAGTTATTGCCAATCTATAGACAGAGAAGGGAGCTGGCCGGCCATTCATTGTCAGTCATTGCCAATCTATGGACAGAGAAGGGAGCTGGCCAACCATTCATTATCAGTCATTGCCAATTTATATGAAAGAGAAAGAGAAAAAGGGGGCGCAATAGTGCAATATCGCCTGTGAAATAGATTTCCTTAATTGTGGACCTGAGCCTACTAACCTTATAGTGTTGTGCGGTCCATGTACAACACTGGTGAGAAATGAAAAAGGTTTTAGGGGTCCTCCCCTCTATAGTGGCTCACGCCGTAATCCTCTCCTTATGGTGGGCTGGGAGTCTCCTACCCCGCGACCTCCAGAGCTCCAGTGTTTGGCGGTTTCCTAGGTGACCGAAGGTCCTGCACTTTGCGACCGAGCTGCTCCTGCCGTGCACTCTTGGAGATAGTAGAATGAATTAATATACAGCACGGTCTCTCGTGGGCGCTCAAATCACAGCGCGGACTCCGGTCCAGTTGAAAATCCTTTATTGGCAAAACCTCCTTCCCCACCAGGGGAAGGAGGTTTTGCCAATAAAGGATTTTCAACTGGACCGGAGTCCGCGCTGTGATTTGAGCGCCCACGAGAGACCGTGCTGTATATTAATTCAATTGCCAATCTATAGACAGAGAAGGGAGCTGGCCGACCATTCATTACACTGGTCAACAGCATTTTTGGTGCCAAAGATATTTCATTGAATTTAGGGTAACTTTGGGGTGCTGATTCTGAATATGTCATCAGTTTTGCCAGATTGGCTCAAGTTTTTGAGATTTTTCGTAAAATGTGTTAAAAAAAAGACGTTTTTTTGCTACTTTTTTAACGAAGTCTGTTATGTTTCTTCTATGTTTTGTCAGTGTATATTCACCACAAATGTAACAGAATGAGTCTGGATCGTTAAGACAACTTCTTCTTGATGAGTTCATGCTTTTCACTGGACAACAGACAACAAACATAAAGTTAGTGCAAAAATCAAGCTATGAACAAACTTTTAGAACACTAATTAACACAAAACTATATTGAGAACTGCTCAGTTCAAGTACTAATCCAAAGAAATTAATGAGATGATGCGTCGCATTTACCAACAAGTGCTATAAATAAGATACCAAAAATCTCAAAAACTTGAGCCAATCTGGCAAAACTGATAGCATATTCAGAATCAGCACCCCAAAAATACCCCAAATTCATTAAAATATTTTGGGCACCAGAAAAAAAAATTTTTTTTGTTGACCTGTGTTATCAGTCATTGCCAACGTATAGACAGAGAAGGGAGCTGACCGACCATTCATTATCAGTCATTGCCAATCTATAGACAGAGAAAGGGAGCTGGCCGACCATTCATTATAGTCATTGCCAACGTATAGACAGAGAAGGGAGCTGACCGACCATTCATTATCAGTCATTGCCAACGTATAGACAGAGAAGGGAGCTGGCCGACCATTATCAGTCATTGCCAATCTATAGACAGAGAAGGGAGCTGGCCGACCATTCATTATAGTCATTGCCAACGTATAGACAGAGAAGGGAGCTGACCGACCATTCATTATCAGTCATTGCCAATCTATAGACAGAGAAAGGGAGCTGGCCGACCATTATCAGTCATTGCCAATCTATAGACAGAGAAGGGAGCTGGCCGACCATTCATTATCAGTCATTGCCAATCTATAGACAGAGAAGGGAGCTGGCCGACCATTCATTATCAGTCATTGCCAATCTATAGACAGAGAAGGGAGCTGGCCGACCATTCATTATAGTCATTTCCAATGTATACACAGAGAAGGGAGCTGGCCAACCATTATCAGTCATTGCCAATCTATAAACAGAGAAGGGAGCTGGCCGGCCATTCATTACCAGTCATTGCCAATCTATAGACAGAGAAAGGGAGCTGGCCGACCATTTATTACCAGTCATTGCCAATCTATAGACAGAGAAGGGAGCTGGCTGGCCATTCATTATCAGTCAATGACAATCTATAGACAGAGAAGGGAGCTGGCCGACCATTCATTACCAGTCATTGCCAATCTATAGACAAACAAAAGGGACTGGCCGGCTATGTACAATGTACTGAGCTGCGCTGTTCCATCTAGGTTCACTGTATGTATCCAGCTGCTACAGAGATGGTCAGTGGGTTTCCAGGTGTCAGATCCCAAATGTTCACCGTTTATATCCAGCTGCAGAACTGATCAGTGGTTTTACCAGTTGTTAAACCCTCACTGATCTGATATAGATCACCTTATCTGCTAGTACTTGCATTCACCTCAACAGCAGCTGAGCTGCAGAACATCCACTATACAGTGTACCAAGCTGAGCTGTTCACGGTTTACATTTAGCTAGCTACGGAGCTGATTTTTGGGGTTCCAGGTATCGGACCCCCAGCGATCTGATATAGATCACCTTATCTGCTAGTATTCACATTCACTCAGTAGGTGCTGGTCTGCAGAACTGGCAATCATCCACTATACAGTGTACAGACCTGTGCTGTCTCAGCTGTGTTCCTTGGCTTCAGAGCTGATTTGTGGGGATTCCGGGTATCGGACGCCTACCTATTAGATATAGAGGATAGATCATCCTTGTAGTAATCCTGGAAAATCTCTTTAAAATGGACACACATGGTTAATAGTCTGACCCAAACCCACCAAGACACCGCCCACGAGGAACCATTAATTAATCTACTGCTCAATATTACAATTTTTGGAAAATATTCTTTCACTTCTACTATGCACTTATTTTATTCTTTTATTTTGGCCCATTGTTCCACTGTATACCTCACAATCTGGGCATAGACTGGCTTCCCCAGTGGTGTAATTTGAAGCTCAAGGGCCCTGATGTGAAAGCTCCAACGGGGCCCCCAATTATTGCAAATCTTTAATAGCAATAGTGTTTTTCTATAGGCCAAAGGGACATTTGGGGCCCTCTAGGTGGGTGCGCTTGCAACTTCTGCACCTGTTACAGTTACCCCTACTTCCCAAAGGGACGTGACTGATGGCAAAATCAAAGACTGGGTCCATGCCTGCAGCCTGTGGGCTCCCGAGACCTGCCACCATCATCTCATCCTGGAAAGATTTTCGGTTTGAAGCCTAAAGCTAATTTTTCAAGTAGAAAACCCAAAACGCGTCAAGGCTGTTTAATGAGAAGAAACAGCATTCACGAAAGTCAATAAAACGGTGATAACATTCCCCTTCAGGTCTCATCGTGAAGACAACTAGTTCTCCTTAGGTCGGGGGGGGATGGGAAATATTTCATTGAGTCGTAACATATATTACCCCCCGCCATCGTAAATCGATATAACCGACGCGAGAATTCAATATCAATAACTTTATTGGTAGACATAAAACTCCCCTCCTGACACCACCGTCATCTGCAGCTCATTTCGCTAAACAAAAGCTGCACATCACTTCTTAGCCTTTGTACACATCTGCGATATTAAAAATGCTAATAAAATTCTGCCATGATAAATAATTAAACAATTGTCATGAATCAATAAGTTTAGCACATTGTTTTCATCAGCAAATTCTACTCTATAAACAAGAAATGATGAATTACCAAGTCTAATTTTCACAGAAAATTGGAAACAATTTATGACTAATAATTAAAAAAGTATTAGAATTCACCCGCCATACAGTGCGGCTCGGCTTTACTTTCTTCTGCAGTTCTTCATTTTTCTTTTTTTTTCTTTCCCGTCTAGGTGAAGAAGCTGTGACCGATCCCCTTGAGACTTTATACTTGGCAAGGAGATTAGATAGTTTGTCCGTACAAGGACGCATCTATATGGCGGTAATCAACATCGCAACCAAGTACCGCTTGGTGTGTGTGACCTTCACTTCGTGACCTTTGTTTCTTTGCATTGTAGTATGTGTGCTTATTACTATCTGGAAACCACCAGCAGGTAGACTGTCTGCAGACAGATCTCTACTCTATTTTCACTAGGAATCTGTAATGGGGCTTATCATTCCCTGGTATCCACCGCCACGCGGCATCCGCAGCCTATGGAATGACCACAAACACCGGTCTCGGGGATAACAGTTGCCTTTACTTCAGCAGAAAATAGGAGTATATGTTACAGAGTCTCACTTGGGTAGGCCACGATCAATACAGTCTGAAGTTGAATACCGATATGGACTTGAGGCACTGGAGATTTAAGAGCAGGGATTCTGTAAGATGTAGTGCTTGTAAGTTGTTATAGGAAGGTTCACAGTCTTTGTGTGGCTTAAAGCAGAAGATTATATATAGCAAGAGAGTTGTACAGACCTGGGAGTCCTGGGGTAATTTCATGGCACTTGCAAAAATACGTCCGGTAAAGCACATGTTGATCCGGACAGCGAGGATCCAGGGTAGAAAGCCTTTAGCAGACTATCCTGGGAAGACAGAGGAAAATCTTGTAGTAAAGGAAATCTCCATATGTGCTTTGCTCCCTGCGGAGTCTTGTACAGAACTGGGGTATTTCCAGCTCTGTGTATCTAGACAGACAGAGATTGGAAGTAGCTCCACCTATTGAGCCCTGTGTCTGCGTCACTGGCCAATAGGACAATACTCAATTTACATTACATTCTTACAATGCTAAGTACTATAATCTATATATTTTCACCAGCAGATAGTGATGTAACACAACAAGTAAGAAATACCTGAGAAAGGCATGAAAAGTACATTGAGTACCGTATATGGATTTAACTGAACTGCATATCTGATGGTACCTTTACATGCCGCTACTGGATGGTGGCAACAACCGGGTACATGAGAGAAATGTATCTTGCACCGCCAATTCAACCCGTGGTAGTGGCATGTGAAGACGGTTGTAGCCACCCGCCAGTAGCAGCACCTGTTTCCGAGCACTGCCCTGAAACAGGTGGCTACCCAGGCGATTGTAGCGACCTGTATCGGCGTGTAAAGAAGGAACAGAAGGGTTGTCACTACACCATGCTATGTACCTGGTATGTACCTGGGGCGTGACACAGCCTCCGGGAAACCACCCCCCCTTCAGCGATCATTGGAGGAAGCTCCTGCATTACGATTGGTTGTTGCTGCATAGGGCGGCATATTTAAGGAGCTGACCAGTCACACTACACGATTGCTCGAGCATCATGTATTAATCAGCCTCCTGCGCTGCCTGGCCAATCATGATGTTCTTGTTTTGTCCTATCAGCGTACGGACTTCTCGTAATCCACAATTGTGGCACGCCTATGTGCTGTCCCTGCTGCACCAGGTCTGCCCATATTAGCTTGTTGTAGCGGTGTGTAAATGAGGTAAGGTGCTCGGCAGAAGGTAACTTGAGACACCCGGCGGTGTATCTAGAGATGGATGTAACCTACTGTAGCGCACCTTGTTGCGGCGTGTAAAGGTGGTGCGATTACCGTTTGCAACCGTTTGTGCGTGCTCGTGCACGTGAAGTACCGGGTTGTTGCCACCATCCAGTAGCGGCGTGTAAAGGTACCCTAACACTCACTAATAATCACAGAGAGGTAGCTAAGGAGTGAGCTGTAGTGTGCAAGGGGCTACTCACGGTCCAGGGGTACTTAAAGGGACAGACACAATCTGGACTGGGTCACTACAAATCCAGTGTTACGTAGCCCGTTTATAGCCGGATATCACCATGTACTCATTCTGCTACGTAGAGATTATTACTTTTAGAAGCATAAAATTCTTTTTTAATGCATTGATCATTCTATATTCTGCTTGACATTCCTGGTGTTATGTACTGCACTATTCTATGTTCTATTGTGCATAAATGTGTGTCTTCTGAATTTTTGTTATTAAGAGCCTGATGAACAGACCCTAGTAGTCTCAAAAGCTGAGCCTGATGAAGAGACCCAAGTAGTCTTGAAAGCTGAGCCTAAAGAAGAGACCCGAGCAGTATCGAAAGCGGAGCCTGATGAAGAGACTGGAGTAGTCTCGAAGGCTAAGCCTGGTGAGGAGACCTGAGAAGCCTCTAAAGCTAAGCCTGATGAGGAGACCGGAGTAGTCTTGAAAGCTAAGCCTGGTGAGGAGACCTGAGAAGCCTCTAAAGCTAAGCCTGATGAGGAGACCGGAGTAGTCTTGAAAGCTAAGCCTAGTGAGCTGACCTGAGTAGTCTCGATAGCTAAGCCTGGTGAGGAGACCTGAGTAGTCTCAAAAACTGTGCCTGATAAGAGATCTTAGAGTCTCGAAACCTGCCATTTATTACCATCTTTTCAGTTAGTCATTAAAAGATAATCTGAGGAGTCTCAGATTGTAATATTTTACCTTATCTTAATGCCCATAAAGATCTTCAGGGTAAGTAAACCATTGGATCTCCATAGGAATACGCCCCCTAGGAAGTGTTAGAAATCCACCATCATTGCTGAACATGCAAGATCAGTGGTCCTTGCAGGATGTAAGAAGTGCAGACCCAATGGATCCCTCCAGCCACAAGCTCCAGTGTGGCACTTTCCATCACTCCTATGGAGGTGTATGGAGCAGCGGCACACATGCTGAGTCCCCTCTCTACTGCAGACATGCTGCTTGGGGGGAATACAGGACTTTGGTGCCAGACGTATAACCACAACCGACCTGACATTCATTAGCTTTAACAAGGATGCTTAAATACCCTTTTCATCTGACATACATTGCTAAAGTAAAGATGGAAATCATGATTTATGAGGCTAAACAGCTCAGATATTGGACCTTCATGGATGGGCTTCTATAGGGTTTTAAAAAGGGCTACTTTTTCCATAAACAGCGCCACCCCTGTCCACCAGCTATATCTGGTATTGCAGCTCCACACCACTTAAAGGAATTGGGACAATCTGTGGACAAACGAGACACACCTATTGACAGAGTACAGTACAACCATTTAAGCTTATTATTAAACCTGACTGTTCACCTGCCATAAATGTCCTTTTATTTTTACCTGGTGTAAATGCCGCAGTTCTCCTGAACCCGGTGATGTTTTCTTTTGCTCCTGAGAGATGGTTCCCTTTTCTTTTTAAGTAAACCTAAGTTTGTTAGCCAAGAGGACGTGGATATTTCCTTGACAATTACGCCCATTTGGATTAACATACATTTCTATACACTGGCAAGCAAAAGGGTAACAATGCTTTGAAGTTTTGACTTTCAGGCTCCATACCTCATCATTCACTACAGTTTTGAGTGTGAGACTACATCTTATAAATAATCATCTTGGCTATCTCATACATAAATGTGACTTGAAGCTATTTAGCATATTATTATAGTTATGAAGATTTTTGTTATGTTAGTGTGGCACCTTTATGACCGGGCTGCCACAGGGTGAACTGCAGCTGGATGAGGTAAGACGGTCAACTCACAAAACACCCACACATAGGCTCCAACCCTAAGCCAAGTCACTCTATGTCAGGCAAGGTGTGGCAGGAGCATAGCAACGTATGGGTGGGAAGAGAGAGAGAACCCGGACAAAAGGGGTGGAGGAACAGTAGTAAAACACTGGAACACTCAGTTGGGTGAGACGATCTAGAGCTTCTCATGAGAGAGGACACAACCGAGTGAATGGATTGAGTAGAGGGTGGAGGAGTAGGGAAGCCTCCCCAAGTCGAGACACCCTTCTGCAGAGTACTGACTACTCAGGCAGAAAGAACAATGGGGCCTGGCGGCCTTCACTACTAATGGCCGGTCGTGAACCCAAGCTGGAACCGTGGACAGTAGAAGGAGCCAGGTGATCCCAACCAACCCGGGTCACTGGTGGCTAGGCCAGGACAGCCAGAGAGCCGTCTCTGTAGATGTGCCTGGGGAACCTACATGACCCTAACCACAGGACACCCCAGCGGGGTGGGGGAGCTCTATGACCCGCGACCCAACTACTGATACGAAGTTGGACAAAGCAATCATACTAGGGCTAGTGACCCAAAGTGGGGGACACATCACTATAAAGCCCGTGATGGCCAGACTGAACCCATACGCGAGGACAGAATAAAATGGCCTGAGAGGTACACTGAGGGGAGTGATGCAGAGGAACCGACCAGCTGCAATGAGAGCCCTGGTTCAGAGCTGTGGTAAAAACCAGTCAATTAAAAACATAAAGAGACTGTGACTGTGGAAAGAGTTGGTAATCTATAAGTAAAGTACCTGATCAGCTCAGAGTGTGTGTAAGACTGTTATTGTGTGCAGCGGCTGTGGAACCTCCACCTGCGGAGCTGTCAACTGGCAAGCCCTGCGTGCTGGCTGGAGGAGCTGATGAGAGAGAAGAAGCTAAGCACCCCGAGCACGCGATCCTACCCCCCTTCACCAGCGTGGGGACATTAAACCCTACCCGTGGAGGGCTCACCATCTAGCTGCTACCGCCACCATCCCTGTCCCTCAGCACCCATCACAGCAACGGGCCACACACCATGGGTGGTGTCACGAAAAATCCATAAACTTTATTCCCTTTTTATTGCCGTACCTAGGACAATGGGACTGGGCAACGGCACCCTGACACCCAGGAGACGTGAAAGCCCAGTCCCGAGTAGACCGGTCCTTGGGGGTGCGACAACCTGGCGTCACAAACAGGATAACCAGCTCGGCAGAACCGGGCCTTGTGTGCCTACAGAACTGTGTTTTGAATTGACTGTACAAGGCCTTAGTAATGGCGGCCAAAAAGGACTAGAGCCATATGCTGGCTATGGAGCATGCCAGGGCCCCTTGTCGTGGGCCGGGCAAGTACAGAGCGGGAAAGAAAGTCCAACCCTTGCCATCCTTTGATCCGGGGGAGCACAATTCCACTCAAGAAAGTGAAACCCCGCCCAGGGGCAAGTCGGCCGACAACGAAGGGGAAAAGGAAGAGACAACTGCACCACGAGGGAAAGGATGGAGGCTGCGACAATGGAAGAAGAGGAAGAGCAACATGACGTGTTGGCCCCGTAGGGGGTTGCTGGGTCCCAGGAATAGATCTCTCTTTCCTTAATGAGGACCCCCAGACCCAGTAGAAGAGGAGCCGGCCCAGTCCCAGCAAGAGGATCAGCAGGGTACCACCGCAGGCAACCCCAGCCACAGGGAGCGGAGGCAACTGCTCGGGCTCCTGTGCAGTGCAGGGACCATGGGGTGAACGCTGGATCCCTGTGTGCTGCGTTATTCCGACTCGCCGGCAGTGTCTCCCTTCCAGGGCCCAGAACCCACAGACCAATCAGCATCCGCGCTCCAATGCCTCCACGAAGCGGCAGGTTCGTCGGTTACCCAGCTCCGGCAATTTTGAACATACAGGTTCTGGATTTTTTGATGACTCCTGAAGTGGTCGAGATGGAATGGTTAAGAACCTGGACACAAGGGACCGATTTGTTCAGGAGCGTCCGCAGGAATCAGCAGAGGCAGAATCAGCTAGACCCAATCCTCTCCAAGGACCTCCTGAATAAGATGGAGTGAGCCCGGAATGGCCATAAAGAGACAGTGAGAGTGAGTTGTTAATGATTTTACTTTGTAGGCCCCATCTTTACCCTGTATGAATGTGTTCTATCCGCCTTGTTATTCATGAACATTTGATCATGGACAGTGAGTAGATCAGAACTTTCTTGTAAGTAGTTTGTGCATTTCTGTGTGCACCCTATTGGTTTTATTATTGCTTTTATTAAGTAATTCATAATGTGAGTAAAATTAAGTAAACTTGAGTATTGCATGGACATGTTGCACTTAAATTGAACTGTGAGTGAATGAGACCGCACCGCGTAAAAACCCACTGGGGCAGCCAAAGAACTGGTCAGTGTGCGTCCCTGTCGCTGCGCCCAGCATGATTAACAAGAAGGGTTTTTCTGGTGGTGAGTTCCCGAACACCAGCAACCATGGAACGCTTGAACTCTAAAGACTGTAACTGTTGAGATTTGTACTCATGTGAATTTTTGCACTTTTGATAGGAATGTTTTTGTTAGCAATGTTTAAGCTTGAGCCTCACTAAAAGGGAAGAAAATGTGTTCATGTTATTGTCCTATCACGGCACCCATCACGGCAGTGGTGGCCCATTGGCCACACACCACGTCACGAAAAAATCCATAAACTTTATTCCTTTTCTATTTCCGCACCTAGGACTACAGGACTGGGCAACGGCACCCTGACACCCTAGAGATGTGAAAGCCCAGTCCCGAGCACCCTGGTCCTAGGGGTGCGACATTACTGTTTTGCTCCTGGTGGTGGAATAACCATTTTCTTACCATATAATAAAAATTACAAGCTGTTCTCACATTCCCCAATAGCTCAGTGTGTTACTAGGTTGATTCCCAAGTGAAAGGTCACTGGATTGAATCGAGGAGCTGCCATGAAGATTTCCCAAAAAAAGTGAAATATCATCATCCAGATCATCAATAGAGGTCTCTTCTCTTGACCAAGAAAATTGCAAACTGCATCGTGTGAGGCCATGACAGCTGGAAGAATATGAAATGAAGTCCGTCCATCCATTCAAAAGCCAAGAGATGACGTCCAGGCAAAATATCCGAGTCAACACGTCGTCTCATCACAAGGTCTGTCAATTCTGGTGACACCCGGCAGAGGAGGCGGCTCGTCTGCTCCAGAATAGTGAGATCACAGACATCCATGCAAGAACTGGGCAACGTGCATTACAAAAGTCTGGAATGGTGGCCCGAAAAAAGGTGAAGAAGCCTTAAATTCAATATCATCATGAGAAGCGTCTGCTCGAATTTGCAAAAAAGTACGAGAGGAGGAAGACTGGAAAAGGGTGATTCGGAGCAATGAGATAAAAGTGACTTGCCCACTCTCGGGGCCGTGGGGTACTCGGAACTGGGCTATGAGTTCTGCCGGGGGAGTAACAAGGGTCGAGACCCGGCTTCCGTGACCCCGGGGGAGTCAGTGCTCTCTGTAGGGGATACTGGATTAAGGATTTTAGGATGGGATTAAAGTTTATAGGGGAAATGTTCATGACGCCACCCACGGTTTTTGGTCAGTAGGGACCGACGCTGCAGGTCAGACCTCTGTGGTTGTGGTATGGCAGCCTGATGTCATCACTCCCCATAGGTGGAGCAGGAACCCCGTGGCAGATGTGTGTAATTGTGATTGCTTTGTCAAGCTGGATTCACGCTGGGCCTCTTTATCTTGTCTGCTGTGGCAGTCGGCGGCTCCGCAGGCAGGGAATAACAGTCCTCACACAGTGTTGGAATTTTGCACCCATTTACTCACTTCACTTGCAATTAGTGACCGGGCATTTTCTCTATACCAAGTTCAGTCTGATATGTCCGCAAGGAATTGGGTGAGCTTGCCCCGGACCCCTCGTGTGTGTCTCCATACTCTGATCTCTCTCCCAGCGCTACCTCTTCATCTTCCCTGACAGTGCCTCTGCACGCAGTGCCCCGATCTAGCAGCCACGGGTCCTGTCAGGCGAATGGTACCTGTCTCCTGACCCTAGTTCGCCTGCCTTCTCAGTGGGTGCGCCGGGTTGCGGCCACCACTCCAGGAGATTGTGTCGCCTCTGGTTCGGGCATGCAGCGTCCGTGCCATGCTCAGGGCCAGTTTCCTGGTTCTTTACCAACCCCTCCGTCCGACTATCCTGGTCCCGGTTCTAGGTGCCGAGGCTGTTCTCACTCCACCTGTGCCCCTGGGGTTCTCTCCCTCCTTTCGCCTGCACACTTCTGTTCAGCTTGCTCCTCACTTGCTTCCTACTTACTAACAACTCAGCCTGTTCTTTCCTTGTCCCCTTTGACTGGGCCCTCCCCCTGGGTTCACCCATGGTCCTCTTGGTCCTAGGGTGTGTGGGTGTGTTTGGTGGGGCCTGAGTTCACTATCCCTTTTTCCTTTTGGACTGAGATACCACACCCTGGTATTGAGTGTATTGAGTGCTTTGTGGTGACCAGACTGGTGGGGTCAATAGACAACTCTGATGGGGGAAAATGAGTCTGGAAGAACCAAGGGAAGAGGGGCGACCGGATCTGGAAACTGATGGAACTGTCAAGTTCAGTGGACAAAATCTGATAATATGGGGTTGTTACACAGTTAACAGTGTTGGATTGATGGTGATTTCAATGCTGAGCTGTATGTGAGTATCTTATAAGTGGAGTTACTTCATACACACAAGTACTATGGGTATGAAAAGGACGACATCGTGTTCAGCAGGACAATGAAGCATACGAGAGATTGGGGAAGAAATAGATTAACGACAATGAAGTAGAGGACCTGGATTTGTCCCCACAGTCCCCAGACCTCAACCCAATCCAACACTTGTGTGTAGAGGTAAAGAAAAAGCTATATACATCCCCAAGTGAGGTGACCAGAGTTTATCAACATTGGGAACGTGGAGAAGAGAACTGAGAGCAGGTTTTGGTGGAGACATGCTTGAGTCTGATCAAGAGCCCAAAGGAAAGATTCAGACAAGGGTGAAAGCCAAAAGGAAATTTACAAAATACTAAAAAATAATTCAAATTCTGATTTAGAGTTTTAGGAGCAAAATAGTAACAAGAATCTGCATAACTAATCATATGATAAATAGTTGTAAGTCACATTTATGGATGAGATAACCAAGATGATTGTCTGTAAAATGAAGATAGTCTCACACTAACAGCTGTAGTGGATGGTGAGAAATGGAGCCTGAAAGTCAAAAGATCAAAACATTGTTACCCATTTGTTCATCAGTGTACAGGGTAGAAGGAGCCATATCTCCGGAACAGAGAGGCAAAAGAATGAACCAAAAACATTGCTGAATTTAGGAGAAAATGAGGCATTCACAATAATACATATTTATGGCAAGTGATGGGTTCTCTTTAACCTCCCTGCTGGTATTCCCGAGCGTCACTCGGGGTTAAATTTCGCGTCCAGAAGCGGTAACCCCGAGTGACGCTCGGGGTGAATGGGAGAACTGTCCGCGGTGTCCCCTTACCCCATCCTGGTGGTCTAGAGGTGTCCCTGCTGCGATCCCTCTGTGCCTCCGGTGGGCGCCGCCATCTTGCTGCCTGGATCCGGCTCTCTGAGCCGCAGAGGCTCATGGGAGGCGGAGCCAGGCGCCAGATTCAATAAATAAAAGTGACACACACACTGTATATAAATAAATAAAAAAAAAAAAAAAGTGAAATCCTGTCAGAATTCCTGTCAGACTCAGATGTGACATTGTATCCACTGAGATCTGGCATTTTTTCGTCCTCACTGCCCTGCCTGCCCATTTTGCTGTCATGGCATCAAAGCGTCGCATCTCCAAAGCGGCTGTGGATGTGATGGAAGACAGCGGCAACGACATAGAGCCCTTTGCGGACGTCAGCGACAGCGACAGCGACTCGTGGCAGGAATCGTCTGACAGCGACAGCGAAGATGGTGCACCTGACCTCAGTGATGTCCGCACTTGGTGCCCTATTGACTGCGCCATTGATGAGATACCGCTGCCAAGATTCCCCTTTACCGGATCACCAGGTATGAAGGTGGACGTTGACCCCAGTGACCCCTTGGCGTACTTCAAATTATTTTTGACGGACGACGTCATTGCCAAAATTGTCGCCGAGACAAATCGGTACGAGCAGCAGTCCGCTACTGCGCACACCCGGTTTTCCCGTAACAGGAAATGGGCACCGGTGACCAAAGAGGACATTTGGCAGTTCCTGGGGCTAATTCTTCTTCAGGGGGTGGTGGGGAAACCCCTGCAGAAATGGTATTGGACCACCAATAAATTGCTGGCAACCCCATTTTTTGGCACCGTCATGTCGGAGTACCGCTTTTCCCTGATTATGCGATATCTACACTTTACCAACAATGACGATTTTGACGCAGCCTCACATCCGGCGCCAAAACTCATAAAGATTTGGGAGGTGTACCAGCTGATCGTCCAAAATTTCCAGCAGGCCTATGTGCCAGACAGAGACCTCAGTGTGAATGAAAGTTTGATGGCATACAAGGGACGCTTCAGCTGGATCCAGTATATTGCGTCGAAGAGAGCCGGGTTTGGCGTCAAATCGTACATGCTCTGTGAGTAGGCCACTGGCTATATCTGGAATTCGGTGATCTACACCGGTAATGGCACACAATTCGACCCCAGGTACAGCCGCTATGGGACGGCAACATCATCGGTCTTCACCCTGCTTCAGCCGTTGCTGAATCAGGGGTATTGTGTCACAACGGACAATTTCTACACCTCACCGGAGCTGTACGAGTGCTTGCTCAAGCACAAGACGGATGGCTATGGAACTGTTAGGGCCAACCGTCGTGACCTGCCATCCATGTTTTCAAAACAAAAACTGAAAACCGGAGACATGGTTGCCTGGCAGAAAGGCAAGATGATGGCGATGCGCTGGCGGGACAAAAAAGATGTGTGCCTGATGAGTACAGTACATAACACCTCCACTGCCATTGTCCACACAAGAGGTGGGAAAGACATCAGGAAGCCACGACTGGTCATCGACTATAATAACACCATGGGAGGAGTCGACAGAGCTGACCAGGCGATGACATTCTATCCGGCGATGCGGAAGCAGCAAAAAAAATATTTATAAAAAAATATTCCGCCATCTCCTGGAGCAAGGCCTGTGGAACGCATACGTACTGCACAAAAAAAGCAGTGACAGGCCTCTTGTGCATTCAGACTTTGTGTGGAAGGTGGCGCAACTGATTTTTGAATCCAACCCAACGCCATCCGTGTCTGGGAACAGATCCGGCCGTCGTGCTAGTGACGTTCCTAACCCAGAACGCCTAACTGGTCGCCACTTTGTGGACTACATTCCACCAACGGCTAAAAAGGCAGCGCCTACGAGGATGTGCGTGGTGTGCTGCTCAAAGCGCGACGGCAAGGGCAAGAAAATCTGCAAGGAAACCCGGTTCCATTGCCCAGACTGTGACGTGGGTGTGTGTGCGGTCCCATGCTTCAGGATTTATCACACACAGGATGTGTACTGATTTTTTGTTATTTGACAGTTGTCATTATGTATTTATTTTATTACATTTGATTATTTATTATTCAATAAGAGTATTGATTATTGAATAAAATTATTTTATTTAATTATAATTCATGATTTAATGTTTCAAACTTTATCACATCTGCGAGGTCTCCTAGAGTCTTCCTTGATCATGTAATTACTAAGAATTGCAGGGCTACTGTACATAACACAAAATTTCCATGCAAAAAAATGGTACCGCTTTTAGCATAAAATTCCAGACAAAATCATACCGCCAGGGAGGTTAAGGAGGCTACAAGCCATAACTATACTCCCAACCATCATTGGCATGTCATCATTACAGGCGTGTCATGGCTATTGGCGTGTTGTGGCTATAGGCGTGCCGTGGCTATAGCTCTTTCGGGGCAACAGGCGTGTCGTAGCAATAAGTGTGTCATAGTAATAGGTGTGTTATGGTAGTAGGTGTGTTGTGGCAATAGACATGTCATGGTAACAGGCGTATCACGGCAAAGGTTGTGCCGTGTCAATAGGCATGTCATGGTAACAGTCGTATCACAGCAATAGGTGTGTCGTGGCAATAGGCGTGTCATGGCACCAGGTGTGTTGTGGCAATAGATGTGTCATGGCAACAGGTGTGTTATAGTAATAGGTGTGTCGTACTAATAGGTGTGTCATGGTAACAGGTGTGTCGTGGCAATAAACATTTGCTCCTCTCGTGATCCTTTCTATAAGCCAGATCAGATTTTGGTTGGAGATAATGGCAAAACAACCAGATAATTGTGTAAATGGTTGATTAGAGAAGACAACCCTCTTTCGCTGGCCTCTGGGATGAGCAAACGAATTGGCAGGACCCTGGTGATAGGACCGGAGCTTTGAGAAACACGTCCTACCTGCTAGAATCCTGGGGGGCCTCTTCTGATGAGCAGGCCGCAGGCCCGGTGCAACACCACCATTGCAGAATGACACGTGTGACATCACAGCGGGTTTACCGATCAGAAGGGGGGCTGGCGATGGTGGCAGGCAGGAGGCGGTCTGCAGGGCTGTCAATTGGCAGCAAAAAAATGCATTCGCATTATTATCCTAGTAATTGGAGATTGGGGCTGGGCTGGGGGGGTGGGGGTATATACTATCATGCAGTAGTCACATGACCACCAGCTTCCAAACCTTCCTGTCCCCCAATAATCACCTGTGTGTCATTGCCTTGATACCGGCGGCTGTAACACAGTCCCTAAAATCAATTCTGCATGCACGCCGGCTATTAATGGGAATTGGCTGCGTGCTTTCATTGTATGGATGGCTTGAAATCAGATCAGTGCAAGGAGCAGGAAATGCTGCGAGTTTTCTGTTATTCAGAGACCATTTTAATAACCCTAAATCAAAAGCACACATAAAATACCAAGCCGTTTAAGAGAATGGGGGCGAGTCAAGAGAAAGCTATACATAATTACTCAGCCATGCTAAAATAATGTTATGAGAAAGAGACACACAGGCTAAATAATTGCCTGCCTATTGTCATCAGTGATCACAAATAGAGGGGGGCGCCCAATGTAGAGGCGCCAATGAGCAGCTGCATCTATACGACCAACCTGCACACATTAATATATGATCAGCGTGTATGCCGGGGCCACGTCTAATACCTGTCACCTGCAAAACCACAAATGCACAACCCCCACCATCCATTCCACCCTCATAATTAATGCAAATATAACAAAAAAACAGCAATAATCAATAAACGGCAGGCACGCCGGGCCACATCGAGCCTCCGTTAACTCTTTCAGCCAATAATGGTTTTGACACTGCACCAAATACCGTCGAATAATAACAAGTTGTGTATTTACCCAAATGTCATATCCAATTGTATCATGAGATGTAATATTGTCTGCTGGTAACGGCTCGACGTGCCATGCATGGCTAATTATCTGTGAACTGACAAAGCCTGTAACCCAGAGGTGGCTGAGCCAATCTGGAGGAGAGCACAACACAATCACAAGAAAAATGAGATACCAAAGAAATAAATACATTCAAAAAAGACGTTAAAAAAAACTGTAGAAACCTAAAGAAATACAAAACAATAATAATGGATAAAATAGCAATAGAAAAGCAATGTGATCAAATATGAAAAAAACAAAAAAAATACTAATTAAACATGAATACAAATGAAATCATAAAGTAAATCAAATAAAATAAAGAAACATATCTGTGAAGAGCCTTCAAATAGTAATGCGTTCAGTGGTACGTGGGTGGAGGGAAATATACAATTTCTGAATATAGGAAAGCATATATAAAACAATAAAAATTACATGTTTTCCTTTTAATTTACACACACACACACACACTAATTATATATAATATTATATATATATATATATATATATATATATATATATATATATATACACACACACACACACAAAACACTGTCTATTGCCATATTTTTATCTAACTTACATTTTTTACTATCCATTTTCTTTTCTTGATTTACATTCATTCATATGTATATGTATATATATATATATACTAGCTGTGAGCCCGATGCAAATGCATCGGGATTCTAGAACGTGCATTAATTTGATTATAGTAGATAGCTATTTCTTATTGTATTATTTATTTTGTTTTGTTTTTTTACAATTTTTATTATTATTAAATTTTTTTATTATTTGTTATTTTAATTGAATTTATTTGTATTAAAATTATTTTATTTTATTTAAAAACCGCATCTGCGGCGCGGTTGCGGTAATCCCCATACAAAGTATAGGGGGACTTGTGGCAGGTGCGGCGACTGGAGGGTAGCGACTCGCAATGGCCTCGCGGGGCCATTGCCGCGCTACACAATGCGACCTCCAATGGATCCCCATTGAAAGTATAGAGAGGACTTGCGGCAGGTGCGGTGACTGAGGTAGCGACTCGCAATGGCCTCGCGGCCATTGCTCGCGCTACCTCGACCGGTACATTACGTTAATTTTGTGGCCGTAGCCTCTGGTCATTTTTCGGACGCAGGCGACTCGCATGGCCTGCTTCGCGGCCATTGCTCGCGCGTGGTGACGTCACAGCGTGACATAGCCACGGCGTTTTCGGGGGCCGACACGAAAATACCTACGGCAATTATATAGTAGATATATATATATTATATATATATATATATATATCATTCCCCTAATTGTAAATACTATACATATATAATATATATGCACACGCACCCCGTATACATATACGTAAAATGATTATTAATAAATAAATATATAAAATATGTATATATATAACACACGGTATGTATATTTGTTTGGCATAAGTATATATATACGCACACATACACACACATAATTGAAACCAGAAGTTTACATAAACTTTATAAAAATTATTATTTATTTATTTATATAGCACCATTAGATTCCATAGCGCTTTACATGTGTGAGGGCAGGCGAGGACAAGAACGTAAAATGACGACAATCAAATCGTGCAGGTACAATAAGGGCAGAGGACCCTGTCCACGAGGGCTCACAGTCTATAGGGGATGGGTGGGGAGACAGTAGTAAGGGGAGAGCCGAGCGTGAGACACCTCTTCATGTTTTTCTCACTATCTGATATGATATCAGAATAAACCTTTCCCGTTTTAGATCAATTAAGATTACCATAATTATTAATATTTTCAAAATTCCAGAATTATGAGAGGGAGAGAGAGAGAGAATGTTTTAAGACATTTTTATCACTTTCCGCAAAGTCACAAGTTTACATACATTTCATTAATATTTGGTTCCATTGCCTTAAACTGTATGACTTGGGTGAAACGCCTCGGATCCCTCCACAAGCTTCTCACAAAGGTTGGTAGGAATTTGGGTCCATTCCTCTTGGCAGAATTGGTGTAACTGAGCCATGTTTGTAGATTGCCTTGTTCGCAGCCTTTTCAGCTATGCCCATAAATTTTCAACAGTATTGAGATCAGGGCTTTGTGATGGCCGCTCCAAACATTTAATTTGTTATCCTTAAACCACTTTCATAACCAGTTTGGCAGTAGCATCGGGTCATTGTCAATTTGGAAGACCCATTTCCTCCCAAGCTTTATCCTCCTGGTAGATGTCTTGAGATGTTCCTTCAGTATTGCCACAATCTTTTTTCCTCATGATGTCATCTATTTTGTGAAGTTCACCAGTCCCTCAGGCAGAAAAACAATCCCACAACATGATGTGCCACCCCATGTTTTACAGTTGGGATGGTGTTCATAGGCTTCCAAGCTTCTCCCTATTTCCTCCAAATGGAACGATGGTCATTACGGCCAAACAGTTCAGTTTTAGTTTAGTCAGACCACAGGATGTCTCCAAAAATGTAGGCCTTTGTTCCTGTGTGCTTTTGCAAACATTAATCTGGCTTTTTTTTATGTTTCTTTTGGAGTAATGGCAGAGTAGCCTTTCAGCCCATGTTGATACTCGTTTCACTTCTGCCATCATCTTGACAAGGTCTTTTGCTTTTGTTCTTGGGTTGATAGTCACATGTCGCACAAAGCAGGTTCATCACTGGGACACAGAACCTGTTTCCTTCCGGAGCAGTATGATAGCTGGACATTCCCATCCTGTTTATACATGCGTATAATTGTTTGCATAGACGAAAGACGCACCTTTAGGTATCTAGAAATCGCACCCAAGGATGAACCAGACTTGTTTAAGTCCACAATTCTCTTTCTGATATCTAGACTGATTTCTTTAGCCTTTCCCACGATGCTTCACAAAAAAGCTGCGTGTTTCAGGGGTGCATCAAAATACGGCCACAGGTATGTCTCCAACTCATATGTTGTCAATAAACCTATCAGAAGCTCAGACATCATCATATGGGCTGTCCCAAATTGTTTAACGGCATAGTAATCTTAGTGTATGTAATCTTGTGACTTTGCAGAAAGTAATAAAAATGCCTGAAAACATTCTCCCTCACTATTCTGGCATTTGGCATTATTATTTATATATATATATATATATATATATATATATATATATATATATAATAAATATATATATATATATATATATATATATATATATATATATATATATATATATTATATATATATATACACATATACATATATGTATATATATATATATATATATATATGTGTGTGTGTGTATACATACACACACCATATATACACTGTGTTCAGAATTATTAGACAAGTTGTATTTTAGAGGATTATTTTTATTATTGATCAACAACTCTGTTCTCAATCAACCCAAAAGACTCATAAATATGAAAGCTTAATATTTTTGGAAGTTGGAGTGGTTTTTTTTTTAGATTTGGCCATCTTAGGAGGATATCTGTTTGTGCAGGTAACTATTACTGTGCACTTTTCTTTATGATGACACTCAGCAGCCTTTCATCCATAGATTCTGTCAGTTGCTTGATCTGTTTACGATCAACATTGCGTGCAGCAGCCACCACAGCCTCCAGACACTGTTCCCAGAGGTGTACTGTTTTCCCTCCCTGTAGATCTCACATTTTAGGAGGGACCACAGGTTCTCTATGGGGTTCAGATCAGGTGAACAAGGGGGCCATGTCATTATTTTTTCTTCTTTTAGACCTTTACTGGCCAGCCACACTGTGGAGGAGTTGGATGCATGTGATGGAGCATTGTCCTGCATGAAAATAATGTTTTTTTTTGAATGATACCGACTTCTTCCTGCTTGAAGAAGTTGTCTTCCAGAAACTGGCAGTAGGTCCAGAAGTTGAGCTTCACTCCATCCTCAACCCGAAAAGGTTTCACAAGTTCATCTTTGATGATACCAGCCCATACCAGTACCCCACCTCCACCTTGCTGGCGTCTGAGTCGGAGTGGAGGTCTCTGCCCTTTACTGATCCAGCCTCTGGCCCATCCATCTGGCCCATCAAGAGTCACTCTTATCAGTCCATAAAACCTTTGAAAAATCAGTCTTAAGATATTTCTTGGCCCAGTCTTGACGTTTTATCTTATGTTTTTTGTTCAATGGTGGTAGTTTTTCAGCCTTCCTTACCTTGGCCATGTCCCTCAGTATAGCACACCTTGTGCTTTTTGATACTCCAGTAACGTTGCAGCTCTGAAATATGGCAAAACTGGTGGCAATTGGCATCTTGGCAGCTTCACACTTGATTTTCCTCAATTCATGGGAAGTTATTTTGCGCCTTTTTTGCCCAACACACTTCTTGCGACCCTGTTGGCTATTTGCCATGAAACGCTTGATTGCCAAACTTTTGAAGCGTGATCACCAAGCAATTTCAAGACTGCTACATCCCTCTGCAAGACATCTCACAATTATGGACTTTTCAGAGCCCGTCAAATCTCTCTTCTGACCCATTTTGCCAAGGAAAGACATTTGCCTAATAATTAAGCACACCTTATATAGGGTGTTGATGTCATTACACCACACCATTCCTCATTACAGAGATGCACATCACCTGATTTACTTAATTGGTAGTTGGCTCTCAAGTCTATACAGCTTGGAGTAGGACAACATGTATAAAAAGTATCATGTGATCAAAATACTCATTTGCCTAATAATTCTGCACACAGTGTAGATATATGCACATGTATATAGATATATACACATGCAGATATGTACTTATGTATGAATATTTATATAATATTAAATATTGTCACACTTCCGGGGGAAGGTGCCCTAGAGTTGACCCATTGAACCGTGGTACCGCACTCCCCTGGGTGAGCTGGTCCTAGTTTAACCAATCCCTATACAGGGATTGTCAGGGGCAAGCCCAGGGAGTCTAAATTCCACAGCTGCTAGTACCAGGAGGGTGGCTTGTAGGGTTAGCCTATACTACAGCGTAGCTAAGGAGGATTCAAAGGATCAGAGCCCAACGCAAGGAGAGCACAAGGAGGGCCTGACTAACAGCCAGAGAAGCAGAAACTTACTAACTGAATAATAAGGCACCCCCCATCAGTGGAGGTGGCCTGATATACTGGAGGACGGACAACTATTGGTCAAGGGGAGTGTCAGGTTGAGCCGTGCCGACCCCTACATTCCCAGGGAAGGAGCGCGATCGCACCTAGTGCACTGCTGATTAGGTTCATTACTCTGACCATTGTAGTGTGCTGATGTGGGAGCCCGGTGGTCAGCAGACAGGAAGGGGACCGGACAATGTCTCTAAGACACAGCACGCCTGGGCGCTGGATGTCCAATCGGTAGAGGAGCAGAGGATGCAGACCCCGGAGAGGTGAGCTGGGGAGCGGTGCCAGGGGACCTAACAGTACCCCCTCCCTCACGCCCCTTCCTCCAAAGGCGAGCCAAGAACCTCGCCAGAATGTGTGACGCATCAATGTTCTCCCGTGGCTCCCAAGTCCTCTCCTCAGGACCAAAGCCAACCCAATTAGGAACAGGGTTTTGCCTCCACTTTTCTTCATGGCAAGGATGTCCCTAACTTCATAGAAATTCTCTGAGCTGAGAGGCTGTGGCACAGTGTCGGAGGCTGGATGAAAGCGATTAAGCACCACTGGTTTCAACAATGAGACATGAAAGGAATTAGGGATGCGAAGTGAGGCAGGCAGTCTCAGCTTGTAGGTAACGTCATTGATGCATCCCAGAACTTCAAAGGGACCGATATAATGCGTCCCCAACTTGGAGGATGGCACCTTCAGCCTGACATATCTGGAAGAAAGCCACACTTTATCGCCCAGGAGGAAAGATGGTGAATCCAGACGTCTCTTATCAGCATGTCTCTTCATCCTGCTGGAGGCGTCTCTGGTCTCTCTCCAGATCTTGGAGAAGTTCGCAGACAATGCATCAGCGGCCGGGTTGCCGGACGCTGAGGAGATCGGAAGAGGCAAACTAGGATGTTGCCCGAATACCACGACAGAAGGAGATTTAGCTGACGACTCAGCTAGAGTGATTGTTGTAAGCGAATTCCGCCGAAAGGAGGAGACAGGTCCAGTTATCATGATGAGCATTGGCGAAGTGCCGAAGATAGGTGGTGAGGACTTGGTTAATGCGCTCCATCTGCCCATTGGACTGAGAATGATAGGCAGAGGAGAAGTCCAACGTGATGTCCATATGCTTGCACAGTGCCTTCCAGAACCGGGAAGTGAACTGGACTCCCCTATTAGACACAATATGGCAAGGAAATCCGTGGAGTTGGAAGATGTGTTCAATGAATACCATGGCCAACTCAGGAGCAGATGGTAGACCGGACAAAGGAATGAAGTGGGCCATTTTAGAGAAGTGATCCACAACTACCCATATGACCATACACCCGTAGGAGCAGGGAAGATCCGTAATGAAATCCATGCCTATGTGTTGCCAAGGAGCCAACAGGACTGGGAGAGGCATTAGACGTCCAGTCGGCAACTTCCTGGACATCTTATTTGCGCAAGACGGATATGAAGCAACAAAATCGTGGACGTCTTGACGGGTAGTATGCCACCAATATTGACAAGAGATTAAAAAGAGACTTTTTAACTTCAACATGGCCGGCAATTCTCGACGAGTGTCCCCATGACAGGTCCGTCTTCCTCTTATCCTGTGCCATGAAGGTCTTACCTGGCGGAAGTCCAGCTACAAGTAAGGGAGCCACAGTGATTATGTTGGTAGGGTAAATGATATGGAAGGACTCCTCCTCCACATCCAACGGCTGGAAGGACCTTGACAGGGCATCAGCCTTAACATTTTTGCTGCCAGGCCAGAAGTGCAGTTCAAAATTGAAACAGGCAAAGAACTAGGACCACTGGAACTGCCGGGGTTTGAGCCTCTGGACGGACTGGAGATAAGCCAGGTTCTTATGGTCAGTGAAGATAATAATGAACGGCACCCTCGAGTAAGTGTCACCACTCCTCTAATGCCAATTTGATGGCCAGCAATTCACAATCCCCGATAGAATAATTGCGCTCCGACAAGGTAAATGCTTTGGAGAAAAACCTGCAGGTGACTGACCGACCCGAAGAGGATTTCTGGGAGAGGACAGCCCCTGCTCCTATGGAGGAGGTGTCTACCTCTACAATGAACGGTTTACCTCTGGTCAGTGCAAGGTAGGAGCCTCGGAGAAGGAGCGCTTTAAGGTGGAGGCTTATTCAGCCTCCGGGGTCCAGTTACAGGACTTTGCTCCCTTACAGATGAGAGCCGTGATGGGTTTAATCAAGGAAGAGAAATGGGCAATGAATTGCCTGTAATAATTTGCAAAGCCAAAGAACCGCTGGATAGCCTTAGTCCCCATAGGACAGGGCCACTTCAGAACGGTGGAGAGCTTCTCAGGATCCATCTGGAATCCGGAATTAGAGATGATGTATCTGAGAAAGGGCAAAGAGGTCTGCTCAAAGACACATTTCTCTACCTTGGCGTACATCTGATTTCTCCTCAGTCACAGGAGGACTTGCCGTTCATGCCGTCTATGAGAGAATAAATCCAGGGAGAAGATGAGGATGTCATCCAAATATACCACCACACGTGTACAACAGATCATGGAAGATGTCATTGACGAACTCTTGGAACACCGCAGGGGTGTTACACAACCTGTAGGCATGACCAAATACTCATAATGGCTGTCCCTGGTGTTGAAAGCCATCTTCCATTTGTCCCTGGCACGTATGCGAACCAGGTTGTAGGCTCCTCGTAGGTCCAATTTCGTGAAGATGCGAGCCCCTTTGAGCCTGTCAAAGAGCTCCAGAATCAGCGGCAGGGAATATTTGTTCTCGACAGTAATCGCATTCAAGCCCCTGTTATCTACAGGAGGGTGCCCTTCTTCTTCACGAAGAAAAACCCTGTGCCAGTAGGGGACATTGACTTTCAAATGAATCTCCTAGCCAAAATGTCCATGATATACTCAAACATGTCTTGAGACTCAGCTGGGGACAACGGGTAGGGTGAGGAGTTGAGAGGCATCACTCTCGCCTAGGATGACCTCTCTTACTTGACTTAGGCGGAGGAGTTTCCCAATCTCTCAGGACAATACCGGCGCTGATGGGATGTGTCTCCGTAGTACAGGCATTGGCCATGAGCCAGCCTCTCCTCTCGGCATTGTTCCACAATCCTGACCCGATCGACCTGCATAGGTTTGGAAAAGGGGGCAGCGGCAGACATCACGGTCCATGGACTAGGCGGACTGCGTTCCGAGGGAAGTGGCCGGATGGTCTCCTCTCCCTGGCGGATTCACGGGAGCGTTCCTGGTAACGCAAATCGATGCGAATGGCTAGCGAGATCAAGTCCTCCAGCTCTGCTGTGATATCCCGACCCGCGAGTTCGTCCTTTATCCTGCCAGACAGGCCACGCCAGAAAGCCCCAGTCAGCGCCTCGTTATTCCATCTCAACTCGGGGGAGAGGGTGCGGAAGCATATGGCGTACTGCCCAACGGTGAGGGTCCCTTGACAGAGGTTGAAGAGGGATTCTGTAATGGATGCGACCCGGCCAGGTTCACCAAAGATCTTACGGAATGTCTCCACAGGGTCATCACGCTCCCATAGAAGGTTAACCCACGCCAGGGCCTTGCCCTCCAGGTGGGACAAAGGCCAACCTGGCCCGATTAGTGGGATACTGCTGCAGCAGCAGTTCAAAGTGTAAACGACACTGGTTGAGCAAGCCGCGGCTCATCTTAGCGTCACCGCTGTATCTAGGCGATTTTCCAAGGCGAGGCGGAGGACTCGGGACGCCTCCTGGAGACCAGTCATAGGCTGCGGCTTGAGCCGAGGCCATGGTTGCGGACTGCAGGGAGACCAGACGATCGTTCACCGAGGACATATAAGACAGCATGCGAGACTGCATGTCTAGTTGCACAGACAGCTCCTGCTGTAGACTTGCCAGCTTAGTGACGGACGCTGGGTCGGAAATCTGAAGGGAGGCTAACCGGGTATTCATGGACTGAAGGAAAGCCATAATATGGTTCTGATTTTCCCGAAGATAAGCCATTTCCTTTTGCGCTGATTATTCTGTCACGGTTCCGGGGGAAGGCGCCCTAGAGTGGACCCAATGTGCCGTGGTACCGAACTCCCCTGGGTGAGCTGGTCCTAGTTTAACCAACCCCTATAGAGGGATTGTCAGGAGCAAGCCCAGGGAGTCTAAATACCACAGCTGCTAGTACCAGGGGGGCAGCTCGTAGGGTTAGCGTATTCTACAGTATAGCTAAGGAGGATTCGAGGGATCAGAGCCCGATGCTAGGAGAGCAGGAATGGGTCTCCTGAAGGAGAGCACAAGGAGAGCTTTACTAACAGCCAGAGAAGCAGAAGCTTACTAACTCAATAATCAGGCACCTCCCATCAGTGGAGGTGGCCTGATATACCGGAGGATGGAAAGTCAAGGGGAGTGTCAGGTTGAGCCATGCCGGACCCTACATTCACAGGGGAGGAGCGCGACTGTGCCTAGTGCACTGCTGATTAGGTTCATGACTCCGACCATTGTAGTATGCTGATGTGTGAGCCCGGTATTCAGCAGACAGGAAGGTAACTCGGCGATGGCTCCGAGACACGCCTGGACGCAGGATTCCCGAACGGTAGAGGAGCAGAGGCTGCAGACCCAGGAGGAGAGGTCAGCTGGGAGCAGTGCCAGAGTACCTAACAAATATATTATATACAGACTATATAATTTACAGTACAGACCAAAAGTTTGGACACACCTTCCCATTCAAAGATTTTTCTGTATTTTCATGACTATGAAAATTGTAGATTCACACTGAAGGCATCAAAACTTAACAAATGTGGAATTATATACTTAACAAAAAAGTGTGAAACAACTGAAAATATGTCTTATATTCTAGGTTCTTCAAAGTAGTCACCTTTTGCTTTGATTATTGCTTTGCACATTCTCTTGATGAGCTTCAAAGCAGCAAAGCACCCCATCACCATCACACCTCCTCCTTCATGCTTCACGGTGGGAACGAGGCATGTAGAGTCCATCCGTTCACCTTTTCTGCGTCGCACAAAGTCACAGTGGTTGGAACCAAAAATCTCAAATTTCGACTCATCAGACCAAAGCACAAATTTCCACTGGTCTAATGTCCATTCACTGTGTTCCTTAGCCCAAACAAGTCTCTTCTGCTTGTTGCCTGCCCTTAGCAGTGGTTTCCTAGCAGCTATTTTTTCATGAAGGCCTGCTGCACAAAGTCTCCTCTTAACAGTTGTTGTAGAGATGTGTCTGCTGCTTGAACTCTGTGTATCATTGACCTGGTCTCTAATCTGAGCTGCTGTTAACCTGCGATTTCTGAGGCTGGTGACTAGGATGAACTTATCCTCCGCAGCAGAGGTGACTCTTGGTCTTCCTTTCCTGAGGTGGTCCTCATGCGAGTCAATTTCTTTGTAGCACTTGATAGTTTTTGCAACTTCACTTGGGGACACTTTCAAAGTTTTCCCAATTGTTTGGACTGACTGACCTTCATTTCTTAAAGTAATGATGGCCCCTCGTTTTTCTTTACTTGGCTGCTTTTTTCTTGCCATAATACAAATTCTAACAGTCTATTCAGTAGGACTATGAGCTGTGTATCTACCAGACTTCTGCACAACACAACTGATGGTCCCAATCCCATTTATAAGGCAAGAAGTCCCATTTATTAAACCTGACAGGGCACACCTGCGAAGTAAAAACCATTTCCGGTGACTACCTCTTGAAGCTCATCAAGAGAATGCCAAGAGTGTGCAAATCAGTAATCAAAGCAAAAGCTGGCTACTTTGAAGAACCTAGAATGTAAGACATATTTTCAGTTGTTTCACACTTTTTTGTTAAGTATATAATTACACATGTGTTAATTCATAGTTTTGATGCCTTCAGTGTGAAAATACAGAAAAATCTTTGAATGAGGAGGTGTGTCTAAACTTTTGGTCTGTACTGTATATAGTGTATATAACATATTTGTTAGCTCCCACACATATTATATATACACTGTGAGGAACTGCCGGCATGGTCCCCATGGCCGGGGCGCATCACATGCAGGATCAGGGTATGATCCTGTTCACACTGGCCGGTTTTATAGTAGATGACGCGGTGTGAACCTATCCGGAGCACAAGGAGTTAAATGTGATAGTGTGTGCTGTAAAGCTGAAACATTCATGAGACTAATGACCGGCTGTGAGTGGCTCATGAGACCAATGAGGCCCTGAGGAATGTAATGGGTGCTGATTGCTGACAGCCCAGGTGGGTGTGTCCTGAGTAGTAGCAGCTCAGGTGGATGTGTCAGAGTGGGTGTGGCAGGCACGATAAGAGCCTGCCAGCTGAGAGACCTAGAGACCATTGTGAGATCATTATCAGCCAGAGATCAGCCTGAGAGCATGGTGATCCTGATGAGCAGCCAGAGTGCAGAGCAGTCCAGGGCATAACCACCCTTAGGTCTGACTAGATAGTCAGTAAGGGACCTGTTGAACTATGTGTACATGTTATGGCTTAGATAGAAAGGCCATGTGCGGAGTCTGTGGGAGAGCCCCAGCTGGAGTGGATGGCATTGGAGGCGTTCCGTCCCTGTGGGACGAGAGGGAGGCTTGCCCTGCTGCTTACAGCGGGTACCTGTCCCTCAACCACGGCCTCTAATGGTGTGGGTGTGCCTGTGGCCAGACACAGGGGTCACGAAGGCTCCGAGAAGGGTAACCATGGCTGATCCGAAAGGGTGCTACTCAGACGCAGGGTACAGTCGTCGACTTGGAGACCTGTCATGAGATAGAGGTTTGGTGGCGACTGGTGGCCCATACCGTGGTGAGTAGGCCAGGGTGACGCGTGGTTAGCCCGGATTCTACGGTTGACCAGGTCCCTGTTATGGTCATGGAGGAGCCACAGTCCATGGATGTAGTATGATGGGCTGTGAGCGGATGTGAGGATGCATGGGGTCCATGAATATTGTAGGATGGATCACATGTGGCATGTAAGGTCCCGGTCAGGCAGGAATCCTGACTACGGGGTAAATATGGAGTCATCGAGCTGGGTGACTAAAGCCAGGCGGTGGGTACCGCCATTGGGACCCACAGGGCCTGTTGATATGTATATATATATATATATATATATAGTAAACTTATAAATGTATGTGTAAAGTGTAGATAGGCCGGAGGCCGTGATCTCCACGGGAGCGGTCAGTAGAGCTCCAATGGGGACAGAGAGGTGGTTACAGGACCCGGGTAACTATATGATGTTATGTGCAATATAAGTGTTATGCAATGTTCTATGTAAATGTATGGTGTATTTATGTATAGTGTTTATAATCAATGTGCAATGTGTCAAACATGCTACCCGGGTTATGTTTTTATATGTGAAAAATAAACGGGTAGACATTGGTTAAATTATAAACACGTGTTTTGTCGTTATGCAAGCGGGTTCCTCGGGTACTACCTCACAACACACACATATAGCACCCCAGGGTCCATGAGCCACCTTTTTATTATCGTCCCTGGGTGGTAGTGTCACACTTGATAGCAACAAAAGGGTATTCACACCAGGCAAGTAATCGCACACAATACCTTTCTGCCTCCAGACTAAAAGGGGTAGACCTACATCCGGCTTCAGGGTGAGCTCCCCTATAAATTCTGGTCTGGTGTGGAGTTAGTCAGTTCAGTTCCTAGGAGAACTGATGAAGACATCCTGGTGGACTGGTAGCGACATCCTGGTGGACTGGTAGCTACACTAAGCTCGTCCAAGGATAGCCAACTCAGCATGAGGCCCCAAGGCAAGAGTCTGAGGAAGTGGAGAGGAACCTGTTGAGTGTCGTGCTCACCCCGGAGGAACAGCACTAAGAATGGACACCGGAATCCGAGACTGTGCAGGGCCTAATGTCTCGGCAGCCAATACCGGAAGGTGGGGAATTCAAAGTTCCCCAGCCACACTGTGCTCAGAGACAAAGCAGCATAGAGAGCCCAGGGACAGCTGCCCGAACCAAGGGGCTAATAAAGGACTCTAATTGCCTGCCATACCAGCACCTTGTAGAAGAGAGAGAAAGGGCCAGCAGCTTACCTAAAGCAGCAGCAGAAGCCTACACACGAAGCGCAGCAAGGAGGCCTCAGAACTTGCCATGTGAGGAGAACCCGAGTTGCTCTCAGGTGAACATCAACCGGAATTACAGTTGCACCAATAAAAGGACTGAGTAACCAACAAACCACGAGTCTGTCTGTTGCTTTGCGCCCGCCATCCTGCACCCTACACCTTTACTATATCCACTGCCCCGGGATATCCACTCCGCCCGTGGGTAGCCGCTCCATCCCAGCTGCCCGTCCATCATCCCTGGAGATTCTGCAGCAGCGGTGGCCACCTCTAGCCACATACCACGGGGGGCATCATGAATAACTCCCTTATCCATCACCCCTTTCCTTATCAAGCCACAATCCACTTTACAGCTGCATACATACTTTTCCATTGTCTACAGTATGTTCTGTTATTTTTTTTTTTTTCTGTACTTTTTCAAGTTTTTAATCACCTTAAATTAAGTTGTAAATTTTGTAATTCTTTTTCCCCAATTTTATTAGATTGAAAAATGTAAAAAATAAAGGTTTAGGTAAACGTGGACTGAGGGATTACATTCCATCCACATTGTTCAGCGAGGTCTAATTTCTAAGATTAGTTTTCTTATCACTATACATCCCTGCTTTATGAATTGTTTATGATAAATGGCTCAGAGAGCGAGGGAGGGGGAAAGAAAAAGAAAAAGGTAATGAATAAGCCGGTGTGGCTGCCATCATCACGGTGTGATTGCCGTACTCCAGGCATGAAGGAAAGAACGCTTGCAGGGGAAAAAATATATGGCAGTTTTAAATTCTTTATCCTTTATGACTGAGACCGAGACATTACCATTCTGTTATGTTCCTTGACTCAAACCTGATTATTCATCTGTCTCGCGAGCAGAAATCTTGTTGCTTTTTTTTTTTCCCTTTAACAAATGAACATGAAATACAAAGAACAAAAAAATACAAAATTACAAAAATAAAAGAGGAAAATAAAAAAAGATATTAACCGTACGACATCACGTGATAAAATAAGACATAATTTATGCCTGCAGACGTATAGGGAGCTTTAACAATACAGATTTTTATTTTCGATGCATTGAGTTGAGGAGTCATTTATATATTATGGGGTGAAAAATTCTTCACCCACCCAAATCCAAAAGAAACGCGGCTTGGTGCAGAGGACTGGTCGCAGGGATCAAACTGCCGGATGAGTACTTTTTTGGCAATAGTCTTGGTGGGCCAACATCTATGTCATTCTTGACTTGAGAAGATCACTCTAAAGGTACCGTCACACGTGGCAATATGGCTTCCATATTGCCGCAAATTTTCGTATTTCGGCGATGTGGAAACCACATCGCCTGTGCGTAGTGGCGTGAGACAGGGAGATTCTACGGCGTGAAATCGCTGGTGGAGCGTCGCCTGATTTGCCCTGCTCTGCTGAGAAATCAGGCAATAACCACCAGGTGATTTCTGCGCTTCATGGCGTGTGACAGGGCGATAGCGACGCACACAGCGATCCGGAGAGAAATCCCATAGGCGTGCTTAGATGTGTTCTTTTTCAACGGTGGGTGGTGCTGCGTTCCTGTTGGCTGGCTACGTCCGAGACACCTTATTGGATGCCACGTGCCTTCACGCAAGGCTGACCAATGGGAATGAAATTGCGTCCACCAATCACAGTGATAGGGGCGCGGTCAGACACACTCTAGCATGCCCCTTTTGAAACCGTATGCCCACATTGCTGCTATGATGGCGGCGTTTGACGCACAGATTTGGCGGCGGTGTGGCTATGTGAAATTGCTTCCGGTCTGCGGCAGGGGATTTCCGGAACGCAGGATCGCTGAACATCGCACGTGAGATGTCTATGTGTGACAGGGCGACGGCGATGTGTAAAAAAAGTGCCCGGAACGTGCGCGCTCACGTCAAATTTCCAGCCATATGGCGGCGATATTGCTACGTGTGACGGTACCTTAAGGCCAGAGACACACTATGCAACATACTTGCCTGAGTCTTACATGACTCACCCAGAACAGCTGCTGTCTCTCTGTATGGGAGCACGTCAGCTGCATGTGTACTATACAGCTGACTCTCCTCTCCAGAGAGACAGCGGCCTTTCCGGGTGAGTCATGCGAGACTCATGCAAGTATTTCACATTAATCTTGCATAGTGTATTTCCAGCTTAAGAGTGATCTGGAAGATGATGGGGGCAGTGATGATGCTGTGCGGAAGGTAGCAGGGAAGGCGCGGCAATACCCGGAGGACACTAGGAATGCAGTTTGGTACCTTTTACTTGGCGATCAGGCCGGGTACTGTGCTCTCCCAGGAGGCAGCTTGGCCAGCTCTCAGTTGATTCGGGGCCCCTCCACCAAGATACCTTTCCGTAAGCCTTTTACGTTTGACTCTCTCCCACGCTGATCTTTCCTGCGTCTTCATGGCATACCACATCCCATGGCAGGCATGGGTCCTGTCGAGTGACGGCCAGGCATGTCCTCTGACCCTCGTATAGCCATTGTGCCTTTATGGGTCCATGGCTTCGGCCACTGGACTTGCAATCCGGAGGCCTCCAGCTTCCTAGCTAAGGCGTACAGTCCTTCCACTAGATCGGGCCGGTCCTCTCTTGTAACCTAAACCCTCCACTCGCCTCCAGCTGGCGGTGGATTCAGGGTGCCATGGGCGATTCCTCCCTCCCGTGCCCTGCTAGGACTCCTTCTCTCCCCTCTTCTCTCTCTCTAAACTTCTCTCTTTCCTTCTTTCCCACCCCCTCTATCTCTTCCCTCCTGCAGCCTGAGGATCAGAGCCCTCCCTCAAATAGGGTACGCCCAGGATGCCCTGTCCTGGTGTCAGGATAGTGTTGGATGCAGTGTTTGTGTCTTAGCTTTGCAAACCCCTCTCACCTGAGACTAGTTACCCCACACCTGTGGAGTAGATGCGGCATCACTGTAGCAACCAATCCACAGGGGCACTACATCAGATTTCGGCTAGCTGCAGTGTAATCGCTCATCCAAGAGAATCAGAATTGGGGAGATTATGCAAATCACACACTGATCAGAGTGTGTTCCCATTTTCTTGGACAAAGAGAAGATTCTATTCTGTCAGTCCTTCAAAATGGAACTGGATTCAATTGTCACCCGAGTGCAGTCTGATGTTTTCCATGAACTCGTTGACTTGTATGGCCAAGTGCGATCTGATAATCTGACCCAAGTCTGATTTTTTCAAACATGTGTACGGCTTCATAGAATAACATGGGTCCAAGTGCGATCCAGTGTTTTGTAGGATTGCGATCAGGCCTGAAATAATGTGCATGAGCCCATAGTCCTAGAGTTTACCACATTGGCTTCCACTCATGATGTTGCTCCAGAATAACCATCCTCCGTATTGGCCTTCAAGCTTCCAATCATCTAAGTTTTAAAAAAAAGAGGTAATATGTGGAATCCAACTGTGCCGTACAATCGACCATATAGCAAAAAAATCAGTAAATGCAAGTGGCATCATTAACGCGTGTCAAGATGTATTCCTCACCCCTTCATCAGGACAAACACCGACATCTAAGCTTGTTTTTTGTTTTTGGAGTGATCACCATCGGTCATGTTAACATTGATATAGGGGCTTCTTGTTTTTTCGCTTAGACTGTAGTTTTAATTTTTAAAGCAGACAAAATTCCAACAAGGTTTTCAAGCACAACCTGCTTCAGGAATCACTTTTTTTTTGGGAGGGGGGGGGAAGTTTTTCCCCCTTTTTTGCCAATACTGTGTTTTGCAGACTTTAATTTCAGTGTCTAGTTTGCAGTGGATGCCATAGGGATCTGTTTCTCAAAAGTGGCAATAAATCTACTGTATTTATCCCAAGGGCTTTGAGTTTTTAAAGTAGTTTTGAGATATTTTGGGGCACACGTTTGTTTCAAAATCCTCCACAAAATCTAAGTGTGAATACAGTCTTATAAAGAGGGTCATCACAGAACAACAAAAAAAGAACACGTGACTTTAGGATGTAATATTGAAGACGCTGTCCCACGAACTTGTTTATTCCTCTTAAAACACCGGTTAAGGGTTTATTTGTTTTTTTTTTATAATTCTTTATTTTAGAAAAGTTTTGAATTTTCATAACAGGGAAGAAAACACACATTACTTCTCAGTCAGTATATCCAAACAAATATCACGTAGATATGGTGGCCAAACCAGTTAGGCCCAAACTCAGCAAATACTATATATTTTTATGAGTCTACAGAGTAGACACTGCCTTAAAGTGTTAGGATCTACAACATAATGTTCCATTTAAAACCTTACATCAATATTCAATCTTCACAGTAGGGATTTATTTGTTTTAATGTCACTGCTAGAGTGATGCTTCTGATCTTTGTCCTCTACCCCCTGTCTTATACTCACCCTCCTCCATCTTCACCTTCCTTCAACATCATTCCTGTCCACTTTCTCCAGTTTATGACCTGCAGGAAAAGCTCAAATGTTTCATAGATTGCACTCATCAATGCATCTCTACGAGCCTCTTTCTGGTCTCATTCGGACCTAGTTCAGGTCTCATTTGGGCCTCATTCAGGTCTAGTTCTGGCCTCACTCGGGCCTAGTTCTAGTCTCATTCTGGCCTTATTCAGGCCTAGTTCTGGTTTCATTATGGACTCATTTGGGCCTAGTTCTAGCCTCATTCAGTCCTACTTCTGGGCTCATTTGGGCCTCATTCAGGCCTAGTTCTGGTCTACTTCTGGCCTCATTCAGATCTAGTTCTGGCCTCATTCAGGCCTAGTTCTTGTCTCATTCGGGCCTCGTTCAGGCCTAGTTCTGGTCTACTTCTGGCCTCATTCAGATCTAGTTCTGGCCTCATTCAGGCCTAGTTCTTGTCTCATTCTGGCCTCACTCAAGCCTAGTTCTGGTCTCGTCCTGGCCTTTTTGTACGTAGTTCTGGCTTCATTCAGGTCTAGTTCTGGTCTTATTCAAGCCCCCTTTGGGCCCCATTCAGCCCCGCTCAGGTTTTGTTTGGGTCTAATTCTGGTGTTAGTCAGGCCTAGTTCTGATCTCTTTCTGACCTCATTTAGGCCTAGTCCTAGTCTTGTTCAGGCCTAGTTCCAATTTATTCGGGTGTAGCTCTGGCCCTGTTCTGGTGTCATTCCCGCCTCATTCTGGTCTCGCTCTGACTCTTATAGTCTTGCATAAAGAGCTTCTTACCATTTCCGCTGACTTCTGTACACTAAGAAGTTGCAGCCACAAAACTGCACTGCAGAACTGGAGTGATGCTGATAAAAGGTAATTAGTCTAGCAGGTAAGCCTTGGACCTCAGATTAAAAGCACCACCTAAGTGCTGAAAAAACAAACATCTGGAGTGGGACTTTGAGCTTGTGTATATGTGTGTGTAGTGTAGTGTTAGTGTGTTAATATACTCAGGGCCGGTTTTAGACCAAGTGGGGCCCTAGGTGAGATTGAGAGTGGGGCCCCAAACTATGAAATAAAAATAGTACCCGTACAGTTGTATACAGTATATACAGCAGCCCCAGTGGTATATACAGGCCCCAGTAGTATATACAGCAGCCCAGTGGTATCCAGCAGCCTCCCCAGTGCTATATACAGGCCCCAGCAGTATATACAGCAGCCTCCCCAGTGCTATATACAGGCCCCAGCAGTATTACAGCAGCCTCCCCAGTGTATACACAGGCCCCAGCAGTATTACAGCAGCCTCCCAGTGTATACACAGGCCCAGCAGTATTACAGCAGCCTCCCAGTGGTATACCAGCCCAGCAGTATTACAGCAGCCTCCTAGTGGTATATACAGGCCCCAGCTGTATATACAGCAGCCCCAGTGGTATACAGCAGCCTCCCCAGTTGTATATACAGGCCCCAGCAGTATATACTGCAGCCCCAGTGGTATACAGCAGCCTCCCCAGTGCTATATACAGGCCCCAGCAGTATTACAGCAGCCTCCCCAGTGGTATACACAGGCCCCAGCAGTATTACAGCAGCCTCCCCAGTGGTATACACAGGCACCAGCAGTATTACAGCAGCCTCCCTAGTGGTATATACAGGCCCCAGCTGTATATACAGCAGCCCCAGTGGTATACAGCAGCCTCCCCAGTTGTATATACAGGCCCCAGCAGTATATACTGCAGCCCCAGTGGTATACAGCAGCCTCCCCAGTGGTATATACAGGCCCCAGCAGTAATACAGCAGCCTCCCCAGTTGTATATACAGGCCCCAGCAGTATATACAGCAGCCCCAGTGGTATACAGCAGCCTCCCCAGTGGTGTATACAGGCCCCAGCAGTATATACAGCAGCCCCAGTGGTTCGGTGTATACAGCAGCCCCAGTGGTAGGTGTATACAGGCCCCAGTACGCACCCATGTGGTGTATACAGGCCCCAGTGGTGGTGTATACAGGGCCCCAGTCAGTGGTGGTGTATACAGGGCCCCAGTGGTGTGTATACAGGGCCCCAGTCAGTGGTGTGTATACAGGGCCCCAGTGGTGGTGTATACAGGGCCCCAGTGGTGTGGTTGTATACAGGGCCCCAGTGGTGGTGTGTATACAGGGGCCCCAGTGGTGTGTATACAGGGCCCCAGTCAGTGGTGGTGTATACAGGGCCCCAGTGGTGGTGTATACAGGGCCCAGTGGTGGTGTATACAGGGCCCCAGTCATTGGTGGTGTATACAGGGCCCCAGTGGTGGTGTATACAGGGCCCCAGTGGTGTGTATACAGGGCCCAGTGGTGTGTATACAGGCCCCAGTCAGTGGATGGTGTTATACAGGGCCCCAGTGGTGGTGTATACAGGCAGCCCCCCCTGCACACCTGTAAAGAAATACAGATCATAATTATTATCATTATACTTACTTATCCTCCCTGCCTGCCGGCTGCCGCTGTCACCGCTCTGACCGCGCTCCAACTTCTTCCTGCTTCCTCTGTCTGGCACACAGGCAATGTGACGTCACTGCCTGCAGCTGCGCCCGGCGCCGGTCACAAGGAAGAAGCCGGAGCGCGGTGCAGAGCGCTGAAAGCCCCGCCACCCACCGGCTATAATCCGGACCGGCCCTGGGGGCCCTCTGAAACTTGGGGGCCCTAGGCAAATGCCTAGGCTGCCCCCCCCAAAAGCCGGCCCTGAATATACTCACCTACTGCCATCTTCTCCAGTATCCAGCACCAGCTCACGCAGAACACAGTCTGAAGAACACATAAAAATAGTTCATCTGATGGATTTCTTAAGATCATTTGGGACTCCTAACTATTGCCACAAAGGCAACATGGACCCTTTTGGCATTTCTCCTTCATTGTAGACCTCATAGACAAAGAAATCAACTCAATTAAAAGAAACTTGATGGGGAGGCGAGGCAGAGGAATGTCTTGTTATCTTCCTCCCTGCTCTCTCGGCACAATGCACTGAAACGCCTTCTCTATGAAAGAATACATTTTATTGGTCCCAGCATACACCGAAAAAAAATACAAAAATGCAACTATCACACTCAAGCTGACGGGTGAAGAGCATCCAAGGAAGTGGCGAATCCACTGGACCACTGGGGGAACCCGGGCCTACCCAATCTAAGGGAGGGCAGCGTCCAGGACTTTGGCAGTTGAGCGGGGCTAGGTGACAGCAAGACAAAGTGACTGGCTAAAGTAAGACAGGGCTGGAAAAAGAGAACCAACAGGACAGGGCCAGATATACAGGTACGGTTTAGACACTGAACAAGCAGAAGTAATCCGGCTCCAGACATAGGGCAGAGGTCGTCAGATACCTACTGGCTCCAGACATCGGGCACTAGCATAAGGCGCTGCTACGACAGGTACAGGGATTCAGGAAGGTGCGGAATGATATACAGCTGTATATATGTATGGCTCTCTAAACACAGGCATGTATATCAATTACACTGCAAGGATGGGTTGGGGTATTCCAGTGCAGTGCGGAGATGAGCAATGTTGCTCTTGAACTAGTCCAGGGACATATATGCAAATCCAGAAACACATCTGAAATAATGACGTTGTTACCAAAGTCATTAGGAGGCTGATACATGAATCCTATCACTCTAGTAGGGTAAATCCTATCAGATTCCCTTTAAAGATCAAGTGATCACTAAAATGAGGAGGTAGGAGCCCTTAGTGGAGCAGCAGACCACTGTGCCAATTTGGCTGTGACTTAGCTTTCCTTCTTGGACTCATAGCATCAAAAGGGCATGGGAATTGGCCAAGTCCTTCTGTTTCAGTGATCAGGCTTTACCCCCAAAAATAACATCAACGGTTTAGGAAACAACGGTTACTCGTGGCTACTTCATTGATGTCCTGACTAGTGATGAGCGAGTAGTAAGATACTCGGGTTCGGATAGCTGTAACTGAATACGTTCAATGAGTTATGAGTAATGTATCCAATGCAAGTCAATGGGGAACTCACTCAGATCGAACACTGAAACAGTTCTAAGTATTCGGTTAGAGCGATCTGAACCCGAATATCTTACTACTCGCTCATCACTAGTCCTGACCCCATCAGCAGAGAAGCAAAAAACAAATTCCATAAACATCTTGACACATTTAATTATTTTTCTATGAAAACAATTGAACAATCATTGACAAAAGCACCTGGACAAAGGATAACGTATGTCGCATGAATAGGAATAATTCAGTGTGTGTTTTTGTGCTATGCATTTCATTTTCTCTGTTGCCAGGCAGAAGACCTACCTTTGGTATTTCGTCCCTACTTCCTTCCTTCTGTAGCCTGTGATGTTAGCCTTGCTCCTCCCTTCTTCCCCATGTAATTCTACTGTAGCCATATTTCAATCCACATGTTATGCTGCTCTCTCCAGAATCACTCTTTCTACATATTGCATTTTAGTTTAAAACAAGATTTCAGCGATCATCATCTCCATTTCTCCTGGACTCTCATTACAAGTCAGTGTGGTCGAATTGGAACTGGAATCTGGGGACACTTGCATGTGAGTACAACAGTCAATACGACTATCAGAGGAATGGATACTTCAGGTACTAGGTACTTGTACTGTACTGAGCAGCCAGAATAATACGTCAGTTTTTGCAGATAGGCTGATTTTTATGAACACAAACTCTTTTTCTTACTAGTTAGATAGGTTTTTAATGTAAAAGTCTCCCCTCCACATAATAAAAGAGATAAATAAATCCGTAAAACTTTGCAGAGCCTCACGACATAAAAAGTAAAACCAATCAATAACATCTTCCCTCTAATACGTCCTTTATTACATCAGCTAAAATAAAACAAAAGGCTTCCGCCTTCATGTAGCACATTAATGTCTGACATTATATTGCTTGAGAACCCCGGTGGCAATCTCTGTTGTTTTACATTGTCTATATTAATATGTTTTTGTTACCTAAAATAGATCAGACATATCTGGCTTAATATTCTTTAATTATCCCAAGATTCAACAAACAAGTTTAGCTTCATTTGTGGCGGATTTCGTTATTAAAGAAAAATAATAAATACAAATAATTGTTACGAGCGTTGCCACGTCTTTAATTTGCTATATAGTTGTAACATTTGTATCACTGCGGATGACAATGTACAACAGGTTCCATGACAATGGTGTAATCATTTACCATGGTATAGAGCCTCATTTTACAAAGATGACATTTACTCTCCCTAATTAAGTAAATGAAGAAACGATATTTTGTGCCACCATTACACATTACTTGACAATTGTACGCATGAACTTAATTATGGATTTCTTAATATCAACAGCAGAAATCTAATAAAACTCAGTGTGAAGGAATAGAATCACAGTGACGCCGAGATCCATGTGGGCTACGGGGGACTGGGAAAAAGTTTATATGGGCAAAATAATAGAAGGAAAAGTTTTAAGACTAGGTTGGAGGGCATCTTTGGTTTCCCCTATTTTAAAAACTTAAAAATCCACAAAAAACTGCCACAAAGTAGAAATATATAATATTAGCTGTAGAGCCTGGTGTTGCCCGGGCATAGCAGGAGGCCGCACACTGCCCCCAGTACGCAGCCGGAGGCCATACACTGCCCCCAGTACGCAGCCAGAGGCCGCACACTCCCCCAGTTCCATCCGAGGCCGCACACTGCCCCAGTACGCATCCGAGGCCGCACACTGCCCCCAGTACGCAGCCGAGCCGCACACTGCCCCCCAGTCCAGAGTCCGCACACTGCCCCCAGTACGCAGCCAGAGTCCGCACACTGCCCCCAGTACGCAGCCAGAGTCCGCACACTGCCCCCAGTACGCAGCCAGAGGCCGCACACTGCCCCCAGTATGCAGCCAGAGCCAACACTGCCCCAGTATCAGCAGAGGCCGCACACTGCCATCAGTATGCTGCAAGAGGCCGCACACTGCCCCCAGTATACACCAGGAGCCCATACATATCCCCTTGTGTACAGCATGAGGCCACACACAGCTCACAGTATAGAGCAGGTGGCTACACACAACCCCCAATATACAACAGGAGGCCGCACACTGCCCCCAGCATACAGCAGGAGGCAGCTCACAGTATAGAGCAGGAGGCCACACACAGCCCGCACTATAGAGCAGGAGGCCCATTTACTTTTGTGACTTACGTGTAAAATAATTTTTTGTTAAAACATTCTATTGTGTTATAGCTAAAAACAGTTACTGTCCTGGGCACCTCTTTTGACTCAGGGAACATCCAAGGCTATGTTGTTAGGGAAATTGTACAGTCAGTCGCCAAAAAAATAAAAGCCTATTAACTGTTTTTATGTGTGTGGTTATAGATTTACATTTGACAGATAGCCTGCATATTTATCAGGTGACATATAACTTACCATATATGGAAGAGATATACTACAAAATAGTAGTGTCATAAAAGAATGCTAGCCTATAACATTACATGTCATGTCACTGTATCTGTGTGGTATTTGTGTCTCCTGAGTTCTACTTGTGGATTTGCGCTTGATCCATTCTATTGAAGGTCTCTTCCATATATATTTTTAAAGCAGCAGAAAATGGTAAAAAAAAAAAAATTTGAAAAAAGTGGAATCACTTCCCAATCCTTCTGCAGCTTTCTTATTTGTAGTAAAGTGTCATATGAACATGACTGAATGAAAATAACCCATCCAATCCACACAGGCAAAGAAATCAAACCTTAGATGTCCATAAATTAAGTTATGTGTAATAATGAGAAATGACCCAGGGAAAAAGTATTGAACACATTACTGAAATTTATGTAGTACTTAGTAGAGAAGCTTCATCACCAATAAATGCTTTAAGTATAGAAAAACTAATGGTCTGCATTGCCTAGGACGGATTTTGGCCCATTTTTCCGCACAACACTTTTCAAATCCTGAAGTCCCATGGGCTCCTATGAACTCTGAGTTTTCGTTACTTCTACAAATATTTTGGTGTGATTTAGGCCCATGTGTCATATATAATTATCAGAAATGACAAAGGAAAAAAGACTTGAACACATGAAGAAAGATGGGCAAAAAGTCATGGAACGTCCTGACACCAGCTGAAATATATCATTAATCTGAATGCAATCCTGGCACTTAGTTGAACCAGTTGATTTTTTTCACTAATAGCTCCAAGACGATGTCTCATTATTAAGGTGCCACACAAGAAACATCTCATGATGGGTAAAACTAGAGAGCTGTCTCAAGACATTTGCAACTTTATTGTTGCAAATCATACTGATGGCATTGATTACAGAAGAATTTCTAATCTACAGAAGGCTGCAGTGAGCTCTGTTGGGGTCATAAAAAGATGCCCAACTTTTTTTTCTTTTCTGCCCTGGGAGCATTTCACGGAGTGATCAGATTTAAGTTCCAGTTGTGGGGCAGCGCCGGGATTTCAATTCAGGAAACACGTTGAGCCCGGTAGTAGTTCAAACAGTACCTGGTTTTATTGCTGATACACACAGAGGGGGCACAGGCTGCCAGAATCCGGGTCGCAGCCGCGTACACAGGATAGAGTTCACACAAAGTAACCCGATTCCTTCAGGTTATAGGCTTCCGTTATATATCACCCCGAGCTCCCAGCCCTCCCAGGTTAGACCGTGTTAGTATAGCACACGGCCTCCTGGAACTCTAGACCTCTCCAGGCTATCTCAGCTGCTGCTGCAGCTTAGGCAAAAAGCTGTGTACAAGGAACCCCGCCCTGCCTCCTAACCAGGCTTTTAACTCCGTGTCTCCTTCCAGGACCTTGCAAAACACGGAGCGGAGGGAGCGGACCGTCCCTTTCTCTCACACCCTATACCGGGCTCAATATGTGACAGTGCGCATTCTGGGGGAGACATAGCGCCCCTCGCATATGATCCCCCGCACTCACACAGTGCAGAATCAATGTTAGATCCTTTATCAGGCTGGAACATCAAGACACATGGTAAAGAGTATAATTTCTGTGGTCAACTCCTCCCTAGGGGTGAGACTAACAGACCCCTTTTCAGCCAGTGCAGTAGGGTTCTTCAAAAGAGGTAAATGTATGGCTAAGGTATTTGCTGACCATGAGGAGTTTACAGAGGTACTACAGAAGGCATGGGAACACCCAAACAAACGTTTTCAGAAGCATAGTCGTATAGAGATGTAGCCTTCCTCAGTGAAGTGAGTAGCGTCCTGGTGTATTCCGCCAATGGTGGATACACCTGTGTCCTGTTTGTCTACAACAATTACCCTACCTCTTGGTAAAGTCAAGTCAATGAAGGATCCCGTGGAAAGACACATTGATGGTACCTTTACACGCCGCCACAACAGGATGGATACAACCCGCTACAGGCTACAAATGTAGCTTGTCGCGCCAATATCGCCCGTAGTAGCGGCGTCTGAAGACGGGACGACACAGCCGGCTACAGATACATCTGTATCTGTGCACTGCCCATAAACAGATGGCTACATCGCCGATTGTAGCGAGCTGTATCGGCGTGTAAAGAACCCACAGAAGGGAACTGTGGACACCCGGCGATGTAGCTGCAATGTAGCTAAGGCGTCACCCAGGCTCCGTGTTACCGCGCCCCATCTGCGATCATTGGAGGAAGCTCCTGCGTTGCGATTGGTTGTCGCCGCACAGGGCGGCATATTTAAGGAGCTGACGAGTCACACTACACAATTGCTCGAGCGTCAAGTATTAATCAGCCTCCTGCGATGCGTGGCCAATCATGGTATTATTGCTTTGTCCTATCAGCGTACGGACGTCTCGTAATCCACAATTGTAGCACGCCTATGTGCTGTCCCTGCTGCACCAGGTACGCCCATAGTAGCTGTTTGTAGCGGTGTGTAAATGAGCTATAGATGGCTACTTGAGACACCCGACGATGTAGCTAGCTGTAGATGTAGCGTCGCGTAGCGCACCTTGTGGCGGCGTGTAAAGATGGTGCGTTTCCCGTTTGTAACCGTTTGGGCGTGCTCGTGCACGTGAAGTAGCAGTTGGTATCCATCCTGTTGTGGCGGCGTGTAAAGGTACCATGAGTCTGTCTATAGGGGGTGAGACAATGCGCAAATAGGGTCTTATCTCCTTAGGGATATCGGCAAGAACCTTATTGAAAGTTGGTCACCTGGAAAAGTTGTGTTACATACATCAAGTATGCGTGTCTGGATACAGCTGCTGCAGGACCCACACATCCACGATCGACGTGGCGAACAATAGTTGTATTGGGACGAAGTGTCTCAGGATCTGTGCTGCTGAATGAATGAAACCAGTAACTGGAACACTGATTTCAACGGGAGTTCTTTATTCCTACGCGTTTCGGAGCGTCACCGTGCTCCTTCTTCAGGGACAAAAAAACCTGAGGAAGGAGCACGGTAACGCTCCGAAACGCAAAAAGGAATAAAGAACACACTTGAAAGCAGTGTTCCAGTTATTGGTTTCATTCATTCAGCAGCGCAGATCCTGAGACAATTCGTCCCAATAAAAACATTGAGTCTGAGCTAAGACGGCTTTTTCAAATAGCAGGATCTGCTTTTTTCCATCTTTTCCGCTGCCTGGGTCTCCAAGACTGTTTCAGCCCTGACTACGTACCTGCATTTCAGTTTTTTTGTTGGGTCTCAGGAAGTAGACTTAGCCAAAATGGCAGATCACAGGCAGCTAAATATCTTTCCTCTGCGACTTGATTCGGCAAAATGTGTTACTCAGGCTGCAAGTAATTGTGTGGCTGCCGTATGTTAAGGCTTAAAGTTTGGAGAGCGGATTTAGCCGTAAGAAATCCCTTACAGGGGTTTTTGTGGCACCCCACCAGTCTGGTCGCCACAGAGGGTACTGCACCCACTCCACGGGTGTGGTATCTCAGTCCTCGAGGAAACGGGATGATGAATCCAGACACACACCAAAACACCCAACACACCCTTAGGAACCAGGGGACCATGGGCGGACCCGGAAGGAGGGCCTAGTCTAGGGGACAGGAGAAGAAAAATGTAGAGGGTGACAGTGAGTAAGAGGAGAAGGAGTGAGAGGGAAGAAAGGTGTTGTGCAGAGGACAGAGAAAACCCCAGGGACACAGGTGGAGCGAGAATGACCTGTGCGCCCGAATCAAGGATTGACCATAGCCAGGCGGAGGAGGGATTGAAACCAGTGACCAGTCCTGAATATGGCGCAGAAACTGTACGCCCGAACCACAGAATCGGAGGCCACAAGGTCTAAAGGAGCTGTGGATGCAACCCGACGCACCCGCTGAGAAGGCAGCCGCACTAGGATCATGGGACAGGTACCAGTCGCCAGAGAAGATCCGTGGCTGCTGGTTTGGGGTTCTGCGTGCGGAGGTGCTGACAGGAGGGGCAAATAAGTAGCATTGGGAGAGAGAGACCAGAGAAAGGAAAGACACACTTGGACAAATCATCTCGGTTCCCAGGGGAGCAACTGGACTGGAACTTAGAAGTGAGAAGCACCCGGTGACCAGTTGCAGCTTCAGTGAGTAAACCGTTTACAGAATTCAATTGCTGTGTGAAACAATTGTCCCGCCTGTGGAGCCGCCGACTGCAAAAGCAGAAGAAATAGAGGCCCAGCTTGAACACGGCCTTGTACATCCATCGCAATTGAACACATCTGCCCCGGGGTACTGATCCACCTACAGGGAGCGACAACATTAGGCTGCAAAATCAACAACCCCGGGAGGTCTGACCCGCAGCGTCGGTCCCTCTTGACCGAGAACAGTAGATGGCAACATGAACTTTTAATTCTACAAACTTAGCCCCCATGCAAAAACCTCTTCCCCAAAAATTCTAGAAATAGGAGACAAAAATGCGCATAGGGTCTTATCTCTTAGCAGAGAGGGGCTGATCCCCTCTGAAAATTGCTCACCTGGTCTGGTTGTGTTACCCCACAACCATTATATGCGCTCTTACAGCTGCTGCTGGATCCACACCTCCACATGCACTGTGGAGAACAACTAGAAAATAGGACAAAGTGTCGGTGATCCGCACTGCTGGAAGCTGGAAGCAATTGATTCCCCTGGGGTCACGGAAGCCAGGTCTCGACCCCCGGGACTCCACTGCAGTATCGGGGCCTGGTTCCAAGTGCCCCATGGCCTTGGGGTGGGCAAGTCATTTTCATTCAAATTGTTTTAATTTCTCCAAAAGGGACAGTTCTGCTTTGCAGATTCTGGCTCTCAAGTGTCTCAACAAGTGGATGCTTACCTATACTTTCCTATTTTTCCAGCTGACAAGGGTTACCTGGGGTTTGCGGATGGTCTGGAGCACCCTTAGTTCAGGGTTGTGTCATTAGGATTGGCCATCGTGCCCAGGGTGTTTATAAAGGTCTTGGCCCAAATTATAGTATGCTTCTGCTTCAGAGAAACAGTCATAATTCTCTATTTGGATGAAATCCTTGTCAAAGCTCACACCCATCGCAGAACCAAGAGAGCTTGCAGGTGTTGTGTGACCCACCCTGAACGGTTTCGAATAGGTAGTCCCTGTTGGTTCAACCCCAGCGTCAACAATTTTTAGGAATGATTTTCAACACTGCTTGGGAGAATGGGGGGGGGGGGGGGGTCAGTCTTTCTCCCAAAGGAGAAAAAGATGGTTCTTTGGATCTCCATCCAAACCTTGAGTTGTCAAGAAAGACATTTTTTCCGGTGTGGGTGAGGATCTTGGGGTAGATGGTGGCAATTTTAATGATGTCTCATTCAGTCAGTTTTGTGATGATAGAGCCTTTTTACAATTGGTGCTGTGGGTTAATATTCTTAATTTGACATTGGTCTTTTGTTTGTTAACTCAAGTTTGTTAAGTCATTATTTCTTGCCAGACTACTTGGAGCTCCAGTGTCCTAGTTTGTAGATTGCTAACAAAATGTTATTTACCTCAGCCCCCATCTTTCTACATCATTTAGATAAAAATTATGCAGTCAGATTAATAATATTAACTAATAAGAGAACAGCCTTATCCCACTAATTCTGGAGGAAAACAATATACCCTGTGGTGTAGGCTTGGGATATAAAAAGGACTGCTTGAGTCACCAGTTGTTCATATGCTATATGGACTCCATCTACGAGATTCCGACTAGAGTACAAAAACTGGATTATATTCTGCAGGAGTTCATCCTAGGATTCTAGGATTCGGCTGGAAGAAACACAGGTTGGGATAATTTGGTCACTTGGCTACAGACTTTGCTGTACTTAGTCAGCTTCCTAAGATTACTATTTCTTTCTTGGTGGGTGCCCACCAAAAGTGGGGTACTCCTAGAATGGCGTAGTTGGTCCTGGAAGCCACAAAGGCACAAATTTTCTAATCCCGAATGAGCAAGTGGAAGGGTGAGACATTTTTGCCTGTTACATTGCGTGTTCTTGGTAAGTTTGTGTTATATGCCTTTGACTGTTGTGGATCCAATAAAGTCTTACCATTGTTTGGTTCCCTCACCCTGTGTGGTCTGAGTAGTGTTCTGCCCATGGTTAAGACATTCTCAGGCATTCAGTTGGAATGAGCCTTGGTCCATGTGGTCTTTCTAAAGGCGATCGGGCCAGCAGACGAGAGCACCCATTGATCCTGGTGTCTCCACAAGTTTCATTCAGACAGTTGCAGAATGCTCTTCTGGCTTGTTGGAACAGGGCATTGCAGTCACTGGATTGTCTGATTTGTCTTCTTCATTGTTGCAGTCAATCCCTCAAGTTGTGGTTAACATCACCCTTTATGATTCTTTTGACTCATTCTGTGACAGATTCTGACTACAGACACCAGTCTCACAGTATGGAGGGGGTTGTCATATTTCAGCTTCGGGCACATAGGAGGATCAGGAGAGATTTCGACAAAGGAATATTCTGGAGCTCTGGGCGATTCATCAGGCTCTTTTTCATTGGCAGCATCTACGTTTAGGATTGCCGTTTAGGATTCAGTTGTACAACGCTACAGCGGTAGCCTAAATCAACTCTCAAGGGGGATCAGGGAGCCTTGAGAAAGGTAGCAAAGATCTTGGATTGAGCAGAAGACAAAGTGCCTCTGATCTCGGCAGTTCACGTTTCAGTTGTGTTTAGTCACATTGGTATCCATTGGGGAATGCCAGATGAAGGTCTAATTTTTTCCAGGCCAAACCGCAAGGTGCCAAAATTTGTCGCAAGAACCCTGGACCACTGGCAGTAATAGCCGATGCTCTAGCAAACCCTTGGCCTCAGTTCTCACCGTCAAACCTGTTGACAACTCTTGCTCTTCTTCACAGACTTCTCAAAAAGATCAGGGAAAAAGTCATTTAGATAGCACCAGATTGACATCTGGATATCAAGACCTGTGAAGGTCAATCTTCTGGGCGACAATCCGTGGCTTCTTTCAGTTCATTCAAACCTTTTGTTTTATAGTCCATTTTTGTATTAGAATTTACAGTTGCTCCCGTTAACGACATGGCTGTTGAAGCAGACATTTTAAATGAGGTCAGCTTTTTGCGATTCGGTCATTCAAACAATGATCAGAGAGCATAAACCTTCTTTGCGTTGGATTTATTAATGCACTGGGAGAGCATACGTTTGCTGGTGTTCATCTTTCAATACTTTTCCAATTGCATTTTCTTTGTCATTACTGCAGTCTGTTTTCAGTCTAGGCTGGATTTAAGGATAGTGCTGGGCTTTCTTAAGGTTCAGAGGAACCTAGCAATCGATCCATAGATCAAGACTTTCCTCAAGGAAGTGGCACGTTAAGACTCCTTATCGGCCACCTCAAGTCATGGGATCCTAACCTGGTTTTGGAGGCTGTTAAGTCTCAACATTTTGAGCCCATCAGAGAGATTGACATGTCTACTGTCCTATAAAGGGGGCCTTCCTTATAGCTTTTACTTCCATCAAAAGAGTTTCACAACTGGCTGTGCTTTCCTGTCAGGCTCCCTACTTCATTCTTCACCAAGATAAAGTATTACTGAGGCCAGTTCTAACCTTTCCTCCGAATGTGGTTTTGGCCTTTTAACGTAATGAAGACATTGTCTTGCCTTCTTTTTACTCTATGCCATCTCACTCTATGGAGAAAACAGAGTCTAGGTAAAGTCAGGGTTTTGTGGAACAGGACTCATAGTGAGCAGTCCACCTCAAATGTGATTATATTCGTCCTAAATCCAGCAAGCAGTAAAGAATATAAATCAAAGAATAGGGTGCCCCCGTTATCTATCAGGGCGCACTCTACACGGGTGGTAGTAGCTTACTGGGTGGCCGGTCACCAAACTTCGGTCCTGCAGCTTTGTAAGGCATCTACCAGGGCATCAGCTCATATTTTCAAAACTTTACCGGGTCCATAACTTTGCTTCGGCAAATGCCAGTTTGGGCAGAAGGATTTGGCAGGTAGATGAGGCTCAGGCCTCCGCTTGAGCCTTTCTAGTAAATACTGTGATGCTAATGTGGTGCCCCACTGGTCGGGACGCCATGGAGGGGTACTGCACCCAAATAAGAGTGTGGTAGTATTCCTGTGGTCAAAGGAACTGGGATGGTGCATAAAGGGCCCTCACAACACTCATTCATACACACCCTAGTGTAGAGGACTGTCGGTGAACCCGCTGTAGGAAAGACCCAGTCCTGTGCGAGAAGTTAGGTGGGTAGAAAAGTGTATGGGTGGGAGAAGAGTTAGTCAGTCGAGTTGGGAAGAAAGGAGTGAAGGACGATGCGGGAAGGTCGTTGTGACAGGAGTGAGACCCTAGGGGCACTAGGCGTTGCGGTGTGCCCGAATCCAGACCCGGTACTACTACTGACCGGAGAGGTATGGTCCCGGGCAGAGGACCGGCTCTGGACAAGGTGCGGGTGTTCATCCCCGAGCCATTAAACCCGAGGTCCCGAGCTTCTATAGAAAATTGCGGCCGAAGACCTGGCGCATCCCTTGAAAAGGCATACCGAACTAGGGTCAGGGGGACCTAAAGGGGAGTCCTCCACCGAAGACCAGTGGGAGCTGGCTCAAGGCTCTGTCTGCACGGTAGACCAAGAAGAAAAAGCAGTGAGGGACTGGTGGGGAACGGCAGGCACACCACTGAGGATCCTAAGTAAAACATCCCGGTTCTCTGATGACCACTCAGGCCACTAAGACCTGAGTGACTGTAACATCTGCTAATTTCCTGAAGCACTGCAAGTAAACCCGTTCAGAGTTAGTGGAGTTACCGTATATACTTGTGTATAAGCCGACCCGTGTATATGCTGACCCCCCTACTTTTGCCCCCAAAACCTGGGAAAACCTATTGACTGTGTATAAGCCGAGGGTGGACCCCAGCACAAGTATACAGCTCCCAGCAGTGTGGTATACAGCAGCCTCCCCAGTAGTAGTATACAGCAGCAGCCCTAGTGGTATATACAGCAGCAGCCCCAGTGGTAGTATACAGCAGCCCCAGAGGTATATACAGCCGCCCCAGTGGTAGTATACAGCAGCAGCCCCATTGGTAGTATACAGCAGCCCCAGAGGTATATACAGCAGCCCCAGTGGTAGTATACAGCAGCCCCAGTGGTAGTATACAGCAGCCCCAGAGGTAGTATACAGCAGCCCCAGAGGTAGTATACAGCAGCCCCAGTGGTAGTATACAGCAGCCCCAGAGGTATATAGAGGCCCCAGAGGTATATACAGCCCCAGAGGTATATACAGCAGCCCCAGTGGTAGTATACAGCAGCCCCAGTGGTAGTATACAGCCCCAGAGGTATATACAGCCCCAGAGGTATATACAGCCCCAGAGGTATATACAGCCCCAGAGGTATATACAGCCTCAGAGGTATACAGCAGCCCCAGAGGTTTATACAGCAGCCCCAGTGGTAGTATACAGCAGCAGCCCCATTGGTAGTATACAGCAGCCCAGAGGTATATACAGCAGCCCCAGTGGTAGTATACAGCAGCCCCAGTGGTAGTATACAGCAGCCCCAGAGGTAGTATACAGCAGCCCCAGAGGTAGTATACAGCAGCCCCAGAGGTAGTATACAGCAGCCCCAGTGGTAGTATACAGCAGCCCCAGTGGTAGTATACAGCAGCCCCAGTGGTAGTATACAGCAGCCCCAGTGGTAGTATACAGCAGCCCCAGTGGTAGTATACAGCCCCAGAGGTATATACAGCCCCAGAGGTATATACAGCCCCAGAGGTATACAGCAGCCCCAGAGGTATACAGCAGCCCCAGAGGTATATAGAGCAGCCCCAGTGGTAGTATACAGCAGCCCCAGTGGTAGTATACAGCAGCCCCAGTGGTAGTACACAGCAGCCCCAGTGGTAGTACACAGCAGCCCCAGTGGTAGTACACAGCAGCCCCAGTGGTAGTACACAGCAGCCCCAGAGGTATATGCAGCCCCAGAGGTATATGCAGCAGCCCCCCCATATCAGTATACAGGCCCCCCCTTGGGTAGTAATCCTGTAAAGGAAGAGATTAGTATACTTATCCCTCCGCTGTCCCGCTGCCTCTGTCCCGCCGCCGCCATTGCGCTCTTCCGTCTTCATCCAGCGTCTTCCGTCTTCTTCTGGCTTCCTCCTCTGTCGCGCAGGCAATGACGTCATTGCCTGCGCCCACCGGAGGAAGCCGGAAAAAGACGGAAGACACTGGATGAAGACGGAAGAGCGCAATGGCGGCGGCGGGACAGAGGCAGCGGGACAGCGGAGGGATAAGTATACTAATCTCTTCCTTTACAGGATTACTACCCAAGGGGGGGCCTGTATACTGATATGAGGGGGGCACTGTATACTGTATACATTGTATACAGTATACAGTGACTCGCGTATAAGCCGAGGGGGGGACTTTTCAGCCCAATGTTTGGGCTGAAAAACTCGGCTTATACGCGAATATATGCGGTAGTTCAGATCCTAGGAGGACTGAGGAAGACATCCTGTAGACTAGAGCAGTTCTAAGCTCATCCCAGGAAAGCTGGAACCTAGCTTGAGGGACCTTTAGGCAAGGGTCTGAAGAAGTCGAGGAGAGCCTGGAGAGTAGAGTGGTGTCAAGCTCACTCCAGAGGAGAAAGCGCCAAGAACCAGACACCGGAGTCCGAGACTGTACAGGGCCTAATATCCCGGCAGCCAACATTGTAGGGTGGGGGATTCCAAGTTCCCCAGCCACACAAGTGCCCACAGGCAAAGCAGCGTTAAGAGCCTAGGAGCAGCTGCCCATATAGTGGGGCTGGAGAAGGAGTCAAGCTGCCTGCCATACTGGCATCAAGCAGGAGAGAGAGAGCCACAGCTCAGCTTAAAAGCAGCAGCATTGACTCACTGGAAGAGTGCACCAGGGAGGCCTCAGAACTTGCCGGATGAGGAGAACCCCGAGTTGCTCCCAAGTTACACGGACTCTTAGTAACACCACCTGTCATTGAACCGATATTACCAGTAAAAGACCTGAGAAACCAACAAACCGTGAGTCTGTTACTTCGCGCCCTCTATCCTGCACCCTACACCCTTTCAACATCCATTGCCCTGGGGATCCGCTCCACCCGTGGGGAGTCACTACATTCCAGCTGCTCGTCCATCATCACCAGAGGTTCTGCAGCAGTGGCTCAAAGCCGCAAACCACCCTATTCCTATATTTCCCCAAGAACTCTTTGAGCTGAATCCAGGGTCACGAAGCTTGGTCTCGACCCCTGTGACTCCCCGGAAGCACCACAGCCCGATTCTGACTACCCCACGGCCCTGGGGCCCATCAGATTTACGATGAGTACCAAAAATCTACATTTCCAGCACTGCTTACAGACAGATTAAGTTAGATACCTTCAATATTTGTAGTGGTTTTATGCAGTCAACGTATTTCGAAATCTCTGACTTCATCGGGATCACATCCACAACAATGGATTATTGGGAATGTGATCCTAATGAAAAAGTCAGACTTCGAAACGCGTTGATCGAATAAAACCACTTCAAAGACTGAAGGTGTCGTAAGTCATCTGTCTGTAAGCAGCGCACAAAACCCACTTTTGTACCAACACTCTGTGGAACTCTTCCATACACTTTCCCAACCTATTGCCACGTGTTGACTGCTATGTGTAAAGCTCTGTGTAGTTTTATTGAGAGGTAATTTCTTTTGGTACATTCAGACTTAATGTGTAGATGCTGCTGTTTTGCTGTTTGGAGGCTGTGCAGGTGGGGACGGTCTGGGTTTGTCAGGTGACCATGTCCCTGGCCTTTAAATAGATCTCTCTCTCACTAAATGTCGCTGATAGAGTTTTAGTCTCTTAAAGACGGCAAGCTGAGAAGACATCTGTGCACTTTGTGGTGAAGCTTCTTGGCATTTTTCCTTATTTGCGGGAGTTATTGTGTATCCTCGTCCATGGGTCGAGGTGAGGGGATGTTAGCCCAGAGCTGGTTAAGGAGCAGGGATAGGGTGATGGCCTAGACTTCCTCACCATCTGGGTTCAGGGTCAGTTAGAGACAACAGTCTCTATAGGGTAAGACTAGCTACCCAGTTTACCTTGCCCATTATGGTCAGACTGCTTTCCATTCCCTTATACGCTACACCACTTTTATAGTGAGCATAAATAACACTTCTTTATTCAATTATTCTGGGCGAGACCCTATTGTGCCGTTTCCCTTTCAGGTTTCCTAAAGATCAGCAAGAACATAGATGAACACCAAATAAATCATGAATGTTTCATGGAGATGGCTCGAAACCCAACCTGAAGAACAAACATGGAGAAAAGCCAACAAAAAAATCAACAAGAGTCAACACTTACCCTACTGGACCAAAGGATACGGATGCAATGTCAAATAGGTGAACATGGTTCAATATGTATATTAAGTCACTATATGAGACTTTTTGCCTTCAAATCAATAATTCAACGTTGAATTTGACTCTTACCAAGGCAAGCCACCATATTAAAAAGCTAAAAAATAGAGCAAAATTATACCCGATCATGCCAAATCCCAACCATATGGTAAACAAAGGTCACAGATAACATGATACATGTAAATGGTACAACATGGCTGCCGGCGCTGTATGTAGGACTCCATGAACGGTAGAAATGCCGAGCTTCTCCTGATCCTTAAGAAGAAATGTTTTGCTATTCCACATATGCTGCAGATGTCATTGAGAATATAATAAAGCATGGGATTGTTCTATTGGTTAAAAACATTACTTTGATTAATTTTTCACACACTTCACTACAAAACCATCTGTCTGATTAACATTCTGGAGAAATATATTGTTTTGTAACAACGGGAGTCATGCCATGTTCCTTCTTAACCACACAAACATTGGTAGCATTTCAGATAAAGCGGCTTCTAATCATTACAGTCAATTCCGCTGTAGGCAGCGAGTACTTTAATCTTACTTGAGCACTGACCTATAAATGTCTCCCGCATACAACACTAGCCGATACGGCTTTACTTCTTGCAGAGTTTCCCTTTAGCTTCAAAAATAGGTAGTTTATAGTAATCTGTATAAAATACTGTAAATATCCTATTGCAGGATAACAACAGCAAATCTGCAATGAGATCATAACAAAATCGGACCCCCGCAGGATGGAAGGATGGCTTAGGGCCCCTATGCTTGTCCCTAAGCTCAGTGTACTGGTACATCCGTCAGAAGCCTAAACCTAAAATCATCTCTAAACTGTATAAAAAGGGACAAGTGTACAGATGACAGAAGAATAACATTACTATAATACTGCTCCTATGTACAAAAATATAAAACTGCTATAATACTGCTCCTATGTACAAGAATATAACTACTATAATACTGCCCCTATGTACAAGAATATAACTACTATAATACTGCCCCTATGTACAAGAATATAACTACTATAATACTGCCCCTATGTACAAGAATATAACTACTATAATACTGCTCTATGTACAAGAATATAGCTACTATAATACTGCCCCTATGTACAAGAATATAACTACTATAATACTGCCCCTATGTAAAAGAATATAACTACTACAATACTGCCCCTATGTACAAGAATATAACTACTATAATACTGCCCCTATGTACAATAATATAACTACTATAATACTGCTCCTATTTACAAGAATATAACTACTATAATACTGCTCATATGTACAAGAATATAACTACTATAATGCTGCCCCTATGTACAAGAATATAATTACTATAATACTGCTCCTATATACAAGAATATAACTACTATAATACTGCCTCTATGTACAAGAATATAACTACTATAATACTGCTCCTATGTACAAGAATATAATTACTATAATACTGCTCCTATTTACAAGAATATAACTACTATAATACTGCCCCTATGTACAAGAATATAACTACTATAATACTGCTCCTATGTACAAGAATATAACTACTATCGTACTGCCACTATGTACAAGAATATAACTACTATAATACTGCTCCTATGTACAAGAATATAACTACTATAATACTGCCCCTATGTACAAGAATATAATTACTATAATACTGCTCCTATTTACAAGAATATAACTACTATAATACTGCCCCTATGTACAAGAATATAACTACTATAATACTGCTCCTATGTACAAGAATATAACTACTATAGTACTGCCACTATGTACAAGAATATAACTACTATAATACTGCTCCTATTTACAAGAATATAACTACTATAATACTGCTCCTATGTACAAGAATATAACTACTATAGTACTGCCACTATGTACAAGAATATAACTACTATAATACTGCTCCTATTTACAAGAATATAACTACTATAATACTGCCTCTATGTACAAGAATATAACTACTATAATACTGCCCCTATGTACAAGAATATAATTACTATAATACTGCTCCTATTTACAAGAATATAACTACTATAATACTGCCTCTATGTACAAGAATATAACTACTATAATACTGCCCCTATGTACAAGAATATAATTACTATAATACTGCTCCTATTTACAAGAATATAACTACTATAATACTGCCCCTATATACAAGAATATAACTACTATAATACTGCTCCTATGTACAAGAATATAACTACTATAATACTGCTCCTATGTACAAGAATATAACTACTATATTACTGCCCCTATGTACAAGAATATAACTACTATAATACTGCTCCTATATACAAGAATATAACTACTATAATACTGCTCCTATTTACAAGAATATAACTACTATAATACTGCTCCTATGTACAAGAATATAACTGCTATAATACTGCTCCTATTTACAAGAATATAACTACTATAATACTGCCCCTATGTACAAGAATATAACCACTATAATACTGCTCCTATATACAAGAATATAACTACTATAATACTGCTCCTATATATAAGAATATAACTACTATAATACTGCTCCTATGTACAAGAATATAACTGCTATAATACTGCCTCTATGTACAAGAATATAACTACTATAATACTGCTCCTATGTACAAGAATATAACTGCTATAATACTGCCTCTATGTGCATAATATAGAAATATACACATAGAATTCCGTTTGTCTGGGTTTTTTTCTTGACTGACATCATTCGTTGCCATTTCTCTATACTTCAGATCCTCTCTGCTGCAGCTGCACCACTACAAAACCAGGCCCATATGGAGGCGCAGGGAGTGCCAGGGACTGCGCTGCTCCTTATTTCACTAGATACATCTGCTCCAAGTCCTGTGTTTTCTCAATATACTTCCTATGGAGGGAGGGAGGGACCGGCTCAGCAGCCCCTATTGATGTCATCATTCCTGTGGTATCCAGATTTTGTTTTACAATGTAGCTCCTGGCACATACTTTAGGCATTCTGTTTATCCTGATTTACATACTGCATATTTAGCATTTAGAGATTGCCCAACTGTAAAGGCATGTGGGATTTTCAAGAACATGTAACCTCTCTGGCGGACAGAATCCATGTCCTCCTCCTCCAAAAGGTGACAAAACCAAAGTGCTAAAAGCGGATCTTGAATTATGGGAAATACGAGGTCTATCATCTGACAATATTAAAATTCACAGTAACTAGAAATATTTTTAAATAGTTCCTAGATAGACTATACTGCTCCTATGTAAAAGAATACAATTACTATAATACTGCCCCTATGTACAAGAATATAATTACCGTATATACTCGTGTATAAGCCGACCCGTGTATAAGCCGACCCCCCTACTTTTGCCCCCAAAACCTGGGAAAACCTATTGACTCGTGTATAAGCCGAGGGTGGACCCCAGCACAGGTATACAGCCCCCAGCAGTGTGGTATACAGGCCTCCCAGTGGTAGTATACAGCAGCCTCCCCAGTGGTATGCAGGCCCCAGCAGTATATATAGCAGCCCCAGTGGTATACAGCAGCCCTTAGGTAGTACACAGCAGCCCCAGGGGTATACACATCAGCCCCAGGGGTATACACATCAGCCCCAGGGGTGTACACAGCAGCCCCAGGGGTATACACAGCAGCCCCAGGGGTGTACACAGCAGCCCCAGGGGTAGTACACAGCAGCCCCAGGGGTAGTACACAGCAGCCCCAGGGGTAGTACACAGCAGCCCCAGGGGTAGTACACAGCAGCCCCAGGGGTAGTACACAGCAGCCCCAGGGGTAGTACACAGCAGCCCCAGGGGTAATACACAGCAGCCCCAGGGGTAGTACACAGCAGCCCAGGGGTAGTACACAGCAGCCCCAGGGGTAGTACACAGCAGCCCCAGGGGTAGTACACAGCAGCCCCAGGGGTAGTACACAGCAGCCCCAGGGGTATATACAGCAGCCCCAGGGGTAATACACAGCAGCCCCAGGGGTAATACAAAGCAGCCCCAGGGGTAATACACAGCAGCCCCAGGGGTAATACACAGCAGCCCCAGGGGTAATACACAGCAGCCCCAGGGGTAATACACAGCAGCCCCAGGGGTAGTACACAGCAGCCCCAGGGGTAGTACACAGCAGCCCCAGGGGTAGTACACAGCAGCCCCAGGGGTAGTACACAGCAGCCCCAGGGGTATATACAGCAGCCCCAGGGGTAATACACAGCAGCCCCAGGGGTAATACACAGCAGCCCCAGGGGTGTATATAGCAGCCCCAGGGGTAGTACACAGCAGCCCCAGGTCCCCCTCACTGTTTGGCGCCCCCACCGCTGCGCTCATACATTACCGGTCTAGCAGCTGTCATCCTCCGGTGGCAGATCGCGGCTCCCGGCTCCGGCTTCCATCTTCTTCTGTGTCTTCCTGCATTGTGACCGGGGCGCAGCGCGATGACGTCATCGCGACGCCGGCCGGTCATGTGACATGCAGGAAGACACAGAAGAAGATGGAAGCCGGAGCCGGGAGCCGCGATCTGCCACCGGAGGATGACAGCTGCTAGACCGGTAATGTATGAGCGCAGCGGTGGGGGCGCCAAACAGTGAGGGGGACCTGGGGCTGCTGTGTACTACCCTTGAGATTTTTTTTTTTTTTTATATACGTATATACTCGTGTATAAGCCGAGGGGAGACTTTTCAGCCCAATTTTTGGGCTGAAAAACTCGGCTTATACGCGAGTATATACGGTACTATAATACTGAATAAAAAAGCCAAGAAGCCAGCACTGCCTGTGGTTAGCGCGCAATACAAAAAGTGCATATGCACATATTAATTTCTAACTGTACTTTAAACTGAGACATTTAGCAAACAATTGATCAATTCTTTGAGCTACCCCGCCACATCACGGCATTCTCAGATGGGACTACTCTACGTTTTTTATATACACTGTGCCATTACGGCCTCCTGAATGCATTAAAAGCAGAACCATATTAAATGCACACATACCTGAACCGCCCCCTGTGACCACAGCTCCCGCTTCACATGGATGTGCGTGCCCAAGAACACACATCCATGTGACAGCACGGCAGCACAGGCTCAGTGTGTCAGGGAGGGGAGGGGAGCCTCCTACTTACTTCTGCTGCTCCCGCCCCTCCCCTCCTCTGACCTGCCGGCTTCCTGGCCTGCTTTCCACTGTGCTGCTGCCTCCTCCCACTTCATGCTTGAGTGCACAGTGCAGCGCAGGCCGGCGGCACCTCTTCCTCCTTCTCCTGAGGCTTGAATCCTCAGTTTCTGCAAGAGGAGATGCTGGAGCAGAGAGGGAACCAGAAGAGGTAAGTACAGATTTTTTTTTTTTTTTAAACTAAGTGAGTGCAGTATGGCCAAAGGAGTATGGGGAGGGGGTCAAATATAAGGCTGCACATAATACTGCCCTATAGGGAAGATATAAGACTGCACATAATACTGCACTATATGGGAGATATAAGGCTGCATATATAATACTGCACTATGTGGGAGAAATAAGGCTGCATATATAGTACTGCCCTATATGGGAGATAGAAGGCTGCATATATAATACTGCACTATATGGAGAGACATGAGGCTGCATATATAAGGCTGCACTATATGGAATGTTTTGAGACTGCACTATATGGAGAGGCTATATTATGCTTTATGGAGGGCTATGAGGCTATATTATACTCTATGGAGAGGCTATGAGGCTGCATTATACTATATGGAGATGCTAGGAGGCTGCATTATACTATATGGAGAGGTTATATTATACTATAAGGAGAGGCCATGAGGCTGCATTACACTATAAGGAGGGCTTAGGAGGCTGCATTATGATATATGGAGAAATGTGAGGCTGCATTATATTATATGCAGGAATATGAGGATGCATAATAATAATTGGATGACTATGGTGACGGGATGAGGCAACCATATAAACCAGGATGGGGGACCTATAAACCACGATAAGGGCCATATTCCAGTAGGAGGACCATATATAGCAGGATGAGGGACATTAATTCTTAATAAAAGGGGGAGAGGGGTCAATTTGTGAGTCTTTATAGGATTTAGAATTACATGGGGCCCAAACATTTCATCAACATGCGGGGAAGGGGGGCCCAGTTCTAAGTTCCGCATTGGGGCCCGCCAGACGTTAGTTACACCACTCTCATAAAACATAACTGCTATAATACTGCTCTTATGTACAAGAAAATCCCTTTCAGGTAATACAGGATGAAATTGAAGAGTTATTAAACAAGAATCTCAAATTCTTCTTGCAAGTTTTCATTTATTCGGTAGGGAGCAGTAATCGCCCCCTTGACTTCACAGATGGAGATATCTTGTTTACAGTCTTTGCTCATATTTGCTAATTCTTTTGCTATTCCTGGTCTTTAAGATGATCGATGCCACTGGGGAATTGAGGAAACCACTAAGATGTTTTGATAGTCTCTCCACCAGTGTATTACAGTATACAGGCCTCCCTTTTACTGGTGGCTGAATCCCTTTAACCAGTAATGTCTATGCCGTGCCGTTCTCCACACTTTGGTGCACCTTTAAGTGAGAAAGGACCATGTTCCAGTAAGGAATTATCTACTGGATGGAGGAGTTATCCTTATGACTTGTCTCTAAACCTGCAGAACAACACAACCTTTGCCTGCAGACTCATACTCATCTCACTAGGAATTAATTTCTAAATTAGAGACCCTTCTTACAATGTAGGTTAGGAATTAATAGGAGTGCCCCCAACATACAGTAGTGTGAACAAGTGTTCACCCCCTTCCTGATTTCTATTCTTTTCCATGAATGTCACACTAAAAAGTTTCCGATCACCAAACAAAGGTAAATATTACACAACGATAACACAAGTAACACAAAATGCAGCTTATAAATGAAGGGAAAAAAAATCCAAACCTACAGGGCCCTGTGTGAAAAACTGATTGCCTATAAACCTGATAACTGGTTGAGCCCTTATCACAAATACTTGCTAGCAGGTGTTGGTGCTAACTGGTAATGAGTCTTTTACAACGCTCTTGAGGAATTTTGACCACTCATCTTAGCAGAATTGTTGCAAGTCAGCCACATTGAAGAGTTTCCAAGCATTAGCTGCCCTTTTAAGGTTAGGCCACAGCATATCAATCAGATTAAGGTCAGGACTTTAACTTGGCCACTATAGCTTTTGCTATAATTCATAGGTGTATTTAGGCTGCAAAATGTTGACAGTTTGTAATATACACGCTGTCAACATTTTGCAGGATTACCTAGATATCACAAATTTGCGGCAGCCAGGGAACGTCCAGGGGGTGTGTTTCTACTGGAGCCTGCATGGAAATGGGAAACTGGTCATTTCCTCCCAGTCTCCTATAAACACCCGCCCCTCCCCATTCTACACTATGGCAAGCCACCCCCAGACTGCTACAGCCAGCCCCCTCCCCAGTCTCAATATGGCCGGCCACCCCAGGGCTCTACAGCTCGCCCCAACCCCTAATGTCACCACCCACCCCATTGCACTCAGTGGTCCCTAATGCACTGACACACTGTGCCGAATCCGCTGCTGTAAGGCGATTCGGCACAGTGTGTCAGTGCCGTGGGGACTGCTGCATGTGCTGTGCGCTCACCCTGTGGGCTCTGTGCAGGGGAGCCAAGGTCTGCAGCCCAGGACTCTGCTGTGGAGCCGAAAGCTTCTCTCTCCATACCTCCAGTACCATAGAGCAAAGAGCTGGTGGAGCGGTCCTCTCTATACCGCAGCTACAGGCCCTATGGTACTGGAGGTATGGAGAGAGAAGCATTCGGCTCCACAGCAGAGTCCTGGGCTACAGAGTGCGGACCTCTGCTCCCCTGCACAAAGACCACAGGGAGAGTGCACACATATGCAGCGGTCCCTCCTGCACTGAAACACTGCCAAATTGCCTTCACAGCAGCGGATTCGGCACAGTGTGTCAGTGCAGTGGGGACCACTGTGTACAATGGGGGTGGGTGGTGACATTAGGGGCTGGGGCGGGCTGTAGGAGCCCTGGGGGTGGCTGGCCATACCGAGACTGGGGAGGGGGCGGGCTGTAGCAGTCTGGGGGTGGCTGGCCATGGTGTAGAGTGGGGAGCGGGGCGTGTTTGTAGGAGACTGGGAGGAAACAACCAGTTTCCCATTTCCATGCAGACCCCAATACAAACACCCCCCTGGATGTTCTGCCATTGGCTGCTGCAAATATGTAATATCTAGGTAATCCTGCAAAATGTTGACAGTATGTACAGTATGTTACCCTTTTTCACACATGGTCCTGTAGGTTTGGATTTCTTTTTCCCTTAATAATAAAGACCTTCATTTATAAACTGCATGTTACGTTACTTGTGTTATCTTTCTCTAATGTTTACATTTGTTTGGTGATCTGAAACATTTAAGTGTGAAAAACATGCAGAAGAAGAAATCAGGAAGGGCAAACACTTTCACACTGCTGTATTTGCCAACGTTACTAAATTGTGGACAAAGGGACACCCAAGAACCATTGCGGATCACAGCTTAATTAAAAGTGGGACAGCATTGGCAAAATATAGAACAGGCGTTAATAAAAGTCTTGAATTGTCAGTTGCCCAATGAGCGCCTGGAGACTCGGCTGAATGCCTCTCTTCTTCGCCCTAAAAATAACCAACGTGAGACTTTTGGCCTCTTCTCTTTTCCATATTGCTGAGTGGCATCCAGGCTGTCTGGCACTGCCACTTGGTAATCCAGCACAGTTACAATAAGTGGCATAAAGTATTAATAATCTGGAATTTTTATTACCAGATAAGTGTTAAACGAGCAGTTTTGGGATAAAAGGAGTAGTAATGTGAGACCTCCTCTTCCGATTGCTGAGGGGCATGCAGCTTTTTTTGGTAATGGCTTATGCCTATTTTAAAATGCCTCTATTTTTTGGACTATAAGGTAAAGTGCACCGGACCTAATGTACTGTTATGGGGAAGGATCTGCTGCTGACACTTATGGGGTAATGCACACAAAGTGTGTACCAATGTCCCCATCCTGGGCAACTTCCAGCTATACATGTCCTCCATCCTGGTATATATGGCCCATATCCTGGTATATGATCGCCCATCCTGGAATATAGCTCATATCCTGGTTTATGTGACCCATATCCTGCTTTATGTGCCCCATCATGGAAGAAGATCCATCATTCTGGTATAGGATCCCCCATTGTGACATGTGCCTCATATTCTGTTATATGACTACCCATCCTGGTGTATGTGCGCATATCCTGATATATGTGCCCATATCCTGGTATATGATCCCCATCTGGTATGTGTCCCATATCCTGGCATATGCTCCCCATCCTGGTATATGGCCCATCCATATCCTGGTATATGAGCCCTCATCCTGGTGTGTGCCCCATATCCTGGCATATGCTCCCCATCCTGGTATATGGGCCCATCCATATCCTGGTATATGAGCCTCATCCTGGTGTGTGCCCCATATCCTGGTATATGATCCCCACCTGGTATATGATCCCCCATCTTAGTATATGGGCCATTATCCTGGTATGTGCCCCATTTCCTGGTATATGATCACTCCATCCTGGTATATGGCCCATATCTGGTATATGGGCCCCCATCCTGTATGTGCCCCATATCCTGGTATATATCCCTGCACCCTGGTATATGATCCCCCATCCTGGTATATGGGCCCATATCCTGGTATGTGCCCCATATCCTGGTATACAGAACATATCCTGGTATATGAGCCCTCATCCTGATATATGTGCCCCATATCCTGGTATACAGAACATATCCTGGTATATGAGCCTCATCCTGGTATACGTGCCCCATATCCTGGTTTATGTGCCCAATTCTCATGTATGTGCTCATATTATGGTATATATGGCCCTCATCACAGGGCACACTTAAATCTTTATACTCACCGCCCATTGCTACCCCACCGCACCACGTCATTCTCCTGTCTTCTTCTGTCAGCAGTTAATCAGCATCTGAGCGTGCACCGATGATGTAACTGTCATGTGCCGCGCTCCACACACTGAGTTCTCAGCAAAAGAAGACATGAGGATGCAATGCAGTGGAGGAGTGATGAGTGGCGAGTATAATCTTCTTTGCCGCAGGATAGTCACTGCTTCCACACCAATAATGATGGGTTGGAAGCAGTGAATATCCACACACAACGATTGCCCATGGCTGCAGTAGCGATGGGTGATCATGTGTGACAGATGTTTAACTTGATTTAATATTCATTTCTCCTCCCGCCCTTCAAGGAGTGTGCAATTGTATTTTTACTTTATGTTGCACAAGGGATTCTCCCAATCCCCTCAATTGGCACCTCCACCAACGAAATATCTCAGTGTTCATGCCATTTTTTGCTAATCAACTTCAGGGGTGTTGGGCAGGGAAAGAGGTGAATATTAAATCGCCTTAAACAGCGAGGCACACGTGGCCGCCGTCAGTCGCTCCTACAGTCTACTATTGCCTCCGGTGAACCACTCCACTGCCACCGCCGCCCTCCCCCACAGTACAGCCAGGCATCGATACCGTACATCTGGACTATAAGATGCACCCGCCACTTTCCAACAAATTTTAGGGGAAAAAAGTGCATCATATAGTCTGAAAAATACAGAATATGCAACTAAAGATGTGGCCCTTGACAAATAAAAAAAAAAAGTGATGTATGGTCAAGAGAGTTTTGGGTATTGGGTTCTTGGTCATGTGCAACCGGGTGCTGCCTCTATGTCACAGTGCCTCCCCAACCCCCACAGCCTGTTTCATGTCCTCTATGTACTGAAGCCTGCTTTAGCATTTCCATCCTGCATCTGGTGGGGAATACACCTTTTTTCTTCTCTGCAGGGGGCTTCCTCAATAAACAAACTTGTAGACAGGATGGTGCCCGAAGCTTCTAGAAACTTCTCCATGTAGCCAAATGTTCAAAGAGGTGTATGAGCCCTTCTGCCCATCCAGGGGCTGAACCAAGGAGAGAAAACAATAGACACATGTGGCGCCCCTATGGGAAGGCACCACAGGGAGGTACTGTACCCCAAACAGATGGTGTAGTGCCTCCGTAGCCATGGAAGCAGGGTTTCATGCAGAGTCTGTCCTAAGCACCCATACACTAGCCCGCCTTAGCATAGGGACGGTATATACCAGTAGGTCCAGGGGGTGGAACTTAGAGTAGAACGGGAGACTTGAGTGACAGTTGAGCTAGTTTTTAGTCAGACAGTGCTGGGAAGGCAACCAGAGAGGACGTGCCTGAGTGTTCTTGACAGGAGGGCACCTCCTTGGAGAGGGGTGACCCAGAACAGTAGGGGACAATCCAGGATCAGTTGGAGCCAGCTGGGGAGTCTGGGGTCAACACCGACATACCGGAGCCGAGGCAGTCAGAGGTCTATCCCTGACTGTGAACCGACAGGCTTTGGGACCGACAGAAAGGAGCCATAGCGCCACACACTGTACCTCTTCCTCAGTTCCAAAAAGGTCCAGGACACATTAGGGAAAGGACCGAATTCCGGTAGCTGGAGGATTTGCTCGTTGTTGCTCCCGTCAGTTCCAGTAAGGAACCGACCGTACCTAATAGTAACAGACCAGGGGACTGGCGAAGGAGCTCTTCAAAGTGGTTAAGAGGAACACAGACCCCAAAATTGTGAAAGGGCACCACCAACAGACTCTGCTAAGTTACCTCAATTCTGTGGCTACGTCCCCGGTAAACCAGACTGTACTGTGTACCTGTTTTTTTCAACTGGAAACAGTAAAGAATTCTTGAGCTGATCTGGTGTCCTGTCCTCATTTGCTCTGCTGACCCTCACGAAAGCAGGGCCATGCAAGAGGCGCCAAAATGTCTCCCCGCCCCCTTGCTATCAAACAACCAAGGGGGCGGGTCGAGAACCAGACCGCACCAGTTCGGGACTATAGAAATCAAACAGGGTGCGGCCGGAGGTCAGAACGAGATACCTGGTGGGACCCCGAACCCGTCACCTGTGTGCGGCCTGGTAAGGATGGCAGTTCCAACAATCTCCCACCTGGTCAGAGACGTCGAAGATAGAGTGAGTGCTGAATGTGCTGCCCCGGGAGTGCCGACCCTAGAATCTGAAGGTGAGAATGTCGAGTTCTGGGGAGCGGCAGTGCAGGAACTGTGAGCCCGACTTCAGGACACCATGGAGTGGACCGTCCGGCAGTGGAGTGCCGTGATGATCCCAGAGCTGAGCCACAGAATGGGACGACGGCAGGGGCAGGAGCTAAACCAGGAAAGTCAGTGCCGGTAAAACTAGTAGCTGAATCCCTGGTAACCGGTGAGAACCATGCCCTCGAATCGGGTTCCACCACCGGAGGAGACATCAAACCATCGGAGGCCAGCATTGCCCCATCCAATCCAGAAGACCACAAGTCAAGCACTGACGAGGAAGGAAAGTCGGCGGCGGCACAGAGGCATCTGGGCCCCACATGGTGAAGAGGGAGTTCCAGCCGTACGGACAGGCTGGATGGGCCAGTATACTTGTGATCACAGGTGAGCGGAACTGTGCACTCGCTTCAGAGCACCCAAACCGGGACTTGTACCAGCATGACGGGGATGGCCATGAGTAGCACGCAGGGGGAGAGAATGGTGCACCCTGTGTGTTTACAAATACTGGACTAGAGATTGCAAAACCGGTCGTGTATATAGTTGTTTAAATGTGTGTTAGTATATGAAACTGGTAAAGAGCAGGTAAAATCCGGTACATAATATTAAAGAGGGTGAGTGGGCATGCAGGGAGAGAAAAACCTTTGTCAACCGTACTCAGGCAGGAGCCACAGACTTACACAAAGAGACCCCTGCAGTACCAAGGACTCCGACGCCATAGCACCAATAGTTTATGTTTTGTTGTGTATTGTGACTTTGGTAACCTACAGAGACGTTACCTGCTGGACTGTGCAACTTTTAGATGTGAACTTTTGTGTTAAAGCCTGATTGAACTTTAAATCAGAGACTTGATACCTGGTCCCCATTGGGCCGATGTGGACTAAGATGTTCCTTTATTTTTATATGTTGCAACGTTTGAAGTACAGCACCTCCCGCAAGGGAAGACCAAAAAGAAAGCGTATTGTTATTGTTGTTGAATTGAAAAAGTTACCCGGTTAAAATGTTAATAAAAAAAAAGCAAGCTCAAGCCCGGTTTGGTTAACACTCGCGGACGAGTGAAATTCGCCAAGGGGGTGTGTGGCGCCCCTATGGGAAGGCGCCACATGGAGGTACTGCACCCCAAACAGAAGGTGTAGTGCCTCCGTAGCCATGGATACAGGGTTTCATGCAGAGTCTGTCCTAAGCACCCATACACTAACCCGCCTTAGCATAGGAACCGTATATTCAGTAGGTCCAGGGGTGGAACTTAGAGTAGAACGGGAGACTTGAGTGACAGTTGAGCTAGTTTTTAGTCAGACAGTGCTGGAAAGGCAGCCAGAGAGGACGTGCCTGACAGTGTTCTTGACAGGAGGGCACCTCCTTCGAGAGGGGTGACCCGGAACGGTAGGGGACAATCCAGGACCGGCTGGAGCCGGCTGGGGTGTCCGGGGTCGACACCGGCATACCAGAGCCGAGGCAGTTAGAGGTCTATCCCTGACTTTGAACCGACAGGCTGTGGGACAGACAGAAGTCAGCCATAGCACTACAGACTGTACCTCTTCCTCAGTTTCCAAAAAGGTCCAGGACACATTAGGGCAAGGACCAAATTCCAGTGGTGGGAGGATTTGCTCGTTGTCGCTCCCGTCCTGTACCGGTAAGGAACCGACCGTACCCAGGGCCGGCGTTTGGGGGGGCAGCCTGGGCAGTTGCCCAGGGTCCCCATGCACTGAGGGCCCCCTGAAGCCCTGGTTTGTCCCCCACTCTGATCTATGATGTAAGGAGTATTCAGAGGTTTCATTACTGGCACACTGGCAGCCAGCAAGCAGTCAGGAAAGGATGCAGACAGCGGGTCTTGCACACACACCTGACTTCTACCTCGGAGCCTCCGGCTCCACAATACAGTTATACTGTGACACACCGGCCGAGCTTCGCTCAGCACTGCAGGAGAAAAGGCAGAGATAACTTCACCTTTGCTTCTGTTCTTGTCCTGCGATGCTCTTGCTGGACGCTGCACTGGCTGCTTTACCCTGTGTTATTTCTTGCCTCTGTCTGCAGATCTCCGATCATAGAGCTATAAATTACAGTAGCTCCATGATCGGAGATCTGCAGACAGAGGCAGAAGCCGTAATAGTGGTAATCGTGTATTCAATTCTGCAGTCTGCATATAGGGCCCCACTTTAATCTTTTGCCCAGGGCCCCACTTTGTCCTAAAACCGGCCCTGACCGTACCTAATAGTGCAGACCAGGGGACTGGCGAAGGAGATCTTCAGAGTGGTTAATGAGAGTTTAAGAGGAACACAGACCCCGAACGTTGTGAGAGGGCACCACCGACAGACTTTACCAAGTTACCTCAATTCTGTGGCCATGTCCCCGGTAAACCAGACTGTACTGTGTACCTGTTTTTTCATTTGGAGACAGAAAAGAACTTCTTGAGCTGATCTGGTGCCTGTCCTCAATTGCTCTGCTGCCCGGTGGGCTCCTATAGCATCAAAAAGGTGAGGACTACTACTCCCCTCATCTACCCCCGCTGTCCTGAGGTAAACCTCCACCTGTGGGGAGCTGTACTACTCTGAGGTGCACCTCCATCACCTCAGCGTCCGGCCGCAGCGCTGGTATCCACGTTACCAGGTACCACAGGTGGCGTTACGTTACCATTCCCCCATCCATCATCATCATCCCCACCATCCCCGCCACTGAGGGTCCAGGGCACGGAACCGGGAACGGACCAGCTGTGGTGCCCCATCAAAGTGACCATTAGCACCGGTATCCGAGTACCCATCTACCCTGTCGACCGACTTACACATGCTTGACCAGGTAAGAAGAAAACAATGCGGCTCTCCAGGCACTTCATTAGGATGGAGCGAGCGGGGCAGGATGGATGCGGGGGGGCAGGATGGATGCAGAGGGGCAGGATGGATGCGGGGGGCAGGATGGATGCAGGGGGGGCAGGATGGATGCAGGGGGGGGACAGGATGGATGCGGGGGGGGCAGGATGGATGCGGGGGGGCAGGATGGATGCGGGGGGGGCAGGATGGATGCGGGGGGGGCAGATGGATGCAGGGGGGGCAGATGGATGCAGGGGGGGAAGGATGGATGCGGGGGGGAAGGATGGATGCGGGGGGGACAGGATGGATGCGGGGGGACAGATGATTGGGGCAGATGGAGTGGGGGGACAGGATGGATGCGGGGGGGGGGACACAGGATGGATGGGGGGGGGGGGGGACACAGGATGGATGCGGGGGGGGGGGGGAGACAGGATGGATGCGGGGGGGGAACAGGATGGAGGCGGGGGGGGGCAGGATGGAGCCAGCAGGGCATGGAGCCAGGGGGGCAGGATGGAGCCAGGGTGTCGGATGGTGGCAGAGGGGGTAGGATGGAGCCAGCGGGGGGCAGGATGGCAGGATGGTGGTGGGGGGGTAGGATGGAGCGAGTGGGGCAGGATGGAGCCGGGGGAGTAGGATGGATGTGGCGCCCTGCTCACGCAGGTAGCCACAGACTTCTCTAATGCACAGCTGGGTTTCCACAGCAGGTACCTACTACATGCAACACCTTCCACCCCGGCATAGTAGGGGAGCACTACTTGCTGACCTTAGGCAAGATCCCCTATACATACTGCTGCTGGGGGAGGAGTTAGAGTGTGCAGATGCTAGGAGAGCTGCGAAGACGTCCTGGTGGTCGGTGCCGTGGTTAGGCCCGAACCAGTGACCCGGAGTAGCCCGTCTGACGTCCAGCCAGCCTAAGTGGGGACAGAAGGCAAGGAGCAGTGAACTGAAAGGAAAGCCAGGAACTAGTGAAAGTTCGCCCTGAGAAGTACCGGACATCGGGGAGATCCGCACCTGTGGGATACTTCAGGACCACAGAAAACCCCGTCACACCGAGGAGACTTCAGTCAACCGGTCCCCCTGTGGGTCAAAGAGAGGGAGCTAGACACAGCCGTGTACCACCACAGTGATCAGAGAGGGTAACCCGGAGACCGCACAGGAGGAGAGACAGAGATCAGAGTCAGAAGAAAGAGGAGGCAAGTCTGGCTGTATGCAGACTGGGCTTCAATCACCAAAAGGAACAGAGGGGCCTTAGACCCACTTGCTGTCGGGACCCGTGTGCAACCCGGTCACCTGTCATTGCCCTGGACGTCTTTACCTGCGTACCATCAGTAAAAAGGTAAAAGAGACTTTTGCTGTGTGTGTGTGTCATTCCTCTCCATCCCGATGCCCATCAGACTGCTCCAACGCTCTCCATACCATCTACAGCTCCACTATAAGCTGCCCCTTCACACTAAGCTGCCCCAGAGGTCCAGCCCTACCTGTAGAGGACTTTGCCAACTTGCCGCATTACCATCTACCTCCGGCGGACTTTGGCGGCGCTGGTGAAACATCACCAGAAACTACAGGTGGTGTCACGACAAACTGCATATAGCATCCCCTGTAAATATTCCCCTTTTCAAAGAAGTCCCCCAGGACACGGGATCAGGCATGGCCACCACTCCCCGTGATACAGTTAACTCCTTGGACCCCGATACCTGTGTACCCCTAAGCTTCGGGCTCGACAGATGCGGCGGAGCAGGATGGATGGGGGGGGGGGCACAGGATGGATGTGGGGGCAGGATGGATGCGGGGGGGCAGGATGGAGCGAGCGGGCAGGACGGAGCGAGCGGGGCAGGACGGAGCGAGCGGGGCAGGACGGAGCGAGCGGGGCAGGACGGAGCGAGTGGGGCAGGACGGAGCGAGCGGGGCAGGACAGAGCGAGCGGGCAGGACAGAGCGAGCGGGGCAGGACAGAGCGAGCGGGCAGGACAGAGCGAGCGGGGGCAGGACAGAGCGAGCAGGGAAGGGACAGAGCGAGCGGGGAGGACAGAGCGAGCGGGGAAGGACAGAGCGAGTGGGGCAGGACGGACAGAGCGAGGGGGCAGGACAGAGCGAGCGGGGCAGGACAGAGCGATGCGGGGCAGAAGGAGCAAACAGGCAGGATGGAGCGACCTGGGCAGGATGGAGCTGGGGGGGGGCAGGATGGAGCCAGGAAGGGGGGCGGGATGGAGCCGGGGGGGGAATAGGATGGAGCTGGTGGGGCAGGAAGGAGTCGGGGGGCAGGATGAGGCGGCGGAGGGGAAGGATGGATGAGGGGGATGGGCAGGATGGAGCCGGGGGGGCAAGATGGAGCCGGGGGGGCAGGATGGAGCCGGGGGGGCAGGATGGAGCCGGGGGGGCAGGATGGAGCCGGGAAGGGGGGCAGGATGGAGCCGGGAAGGGGGGCAGGATAGAGCCGGGGGGGGGGGCAGGATAGAGCCGGGGGGGGGGCAGGATGGAGTCGGGGTGTGGGCAAGATGGAGCCGGGGGGGCAAGATGGATGCGGGGGGGCAGGATGGATGCAGGGCGGCAGGATGGAGATGGGTGGGGCAGGATGGAGATGGGGGGGGGAGGATGGAGATGGGGGGGCAGGATGAAGCCAGGGGGTGGGCATGATGTAGTCTGGGGGGGGGCAGGATGGCTGCGGAGGGGGGCAGGATCCCACTCAGCCCCCTCTGTTCTTGCCCGCAGCGTCGCACTGTGTACAGCGACATGTGACAGGGCGGGCTGTGTGACGTCACATCAGCCCGCCCCATCACATGACAGCTGTACAGGGAGAAGACGGGTGAGAACAGCGGGAGGCGTGGAGGGAGGCAGGAAGGCGTGGAGGGAGGCAGGAAGGCGTGGAAGCAGGCAGGAAGGTGAGGAAGGAGGCAGGAAGGCGAGGAAGGAGGCAGGGAGGCAAGGAGGGAGGCGAGGAGTGAGGCAGGGAGGCGAGGAGGTAAGGTGGGAGGCAGCGGGGTACCGATGTCGGGGGTCGCCGCGGCCATACATGTAGCCTGGCGACAGCGACGCATAGTGTCGCTGTCGCCAGGTTACAGCTACTGTATAATCTTCTAATTTTGAATGCGCGCGGCTTTTTGCATACGCGGTGCTCATTGGTTGCCACTGCTAGCGGCAGCCAATGAGCGCTGGCGCGCGATTTCGGCGTCAGAGAGACACGATTAAGGGATTATATAGTAGATAAGTAGTGCCTGGGGCACTTTTCTTATTATCATAGACACATGCTTGGCTGGTTAGTTGGTGTTGTGTCTTACAAAGGACTAGGATCTGAAGCTGTGGCCGGATCCTTGTGCCCATGTGTGCATTAAAGAAATTTGAGATCAATTGCCACGTGGGATTTTGTTGTGTCCCTCACCTTCTGGATCTAGCAAACTCATCTAAGGACTATTTCTGCCTTTTCCTTCGTGTCAGATTACCGGATGGCGCCCCCGGATTTGCTTCCTTTGTTGTGGGCTCATTGTGGACTGTAAGGAATAATATTGATATTTGATGTTCTATGTTCCCTGCCCCAATAAAGCTTTTTGGATTGCTCATGGGCCTACTGTCCCTTCCTGCTCTATCACACTCTACGCAAGTGCAGACATGGTGATCACATCGCAGAACTAATGGCCATAATACAAGAACCAGCGGCCGACGAGTGTAGAATCGATTCCACCATGCCCCCTTAAACACAAGGATCAAAATGGCGGTCAATCCACAAATCAAGGCTTTATGCAAGATCTTAATAGCATGAAGAATCCAGGCAGCCAGAAGAATCCATGATGAAGGAGCGGCGTCGAATAAAGCAGCAAATTACAATCATATTGAAAACGGTTTTCTTCCACGTAGATATTTCTCCAGAAACAAGACAGTAAAGCGGCATGTAAAAATGTTGTGATCTCTTAATATTTCCATATTTCCTCAGCTATCTCTTCCATAAAGTACGGTCTGTCTTGAAACTCAGTGTAGGGGAAAGAAATAAGAGAAGTGTTTTATTGCACATATGGTCTAATTTTATTTGACATCTGTTTTGTAACAAACAATATTTAGCTCATTTATTTTCCGATACGTTCTGCAAACACAAAGTCCAATGAGAGCTTCCTACTGGGAAGAGTGACATTACCGGAAATCTCAGAATCAGAACCTGGTACCAGTCCAGTTGGGGATCCAATACTGTGATGTGTATGATACCATCTGCACATCATAGACTAACCAAAATGAATGCAAAAATGAGCAAACACCATAAAATAAGTCAACAAATAGCAATGGTGCATGTAAATAAAATAAAAGACTTTTAGTTAACATTAAGGTACCGTTACACAGTACGACATCGTGAACGATATCGCTGAATCGTCAACGGTTTGGAGTCGTTCAAACGACATCGTTAGTACGCCGTTGCGCATGACACCGAGATACAACTACGATAAATCGTTGGATGCTGATCGCAGATTTGAGAACATGTTCTCACATCAGACGAGCGTTGTTCAGCCAACCTGCTGCATCGTTGTGTGTGACACCGTGGTAACAATGTCTTTAATGACTTCGCCTATTCACAACAGTAAACAAGTATTGTTCGCTGGGTTGTGCGAACGATAGCTGATCGCCACATCGTTGGTGCGTAGTTCATGATATCAGGACGTGTGACATCTCACCAACGATCTAAAAACGATATCCTAACGACCGCACTCCCGTGAGATCGTTGGTGAGATTGTTACAACATTGTAGCGTGTAACGGTACCTTTAGGCTATGTGCACACAGGAAGGTTTACTGCAGGTTTAGCCGCGGAAACCGCCGGTCGGTTTCCATGAGGTTTATGTAAATTTATGTTAATCCAAAAGCGGCTTTTGGGTTAACATATAAACCTATGGAAACCGACCCCCGGTGTGCACACACCGGCGGTTTCCACATGCTCATCTGTTGCTAAACCGCTGGGGTCCCACCGGGTTAGCAAAGAATGAGCATGTCCTATAAACCGGCCGGTTCTGCAGCGGCTGCAAGCAGAATCATGTGCTGCTTCCAGCCGCTGCAGAACCGCCGCCGCTAACCCGCTGTGCACCCGCCGCAAACCCGAGGCACAGCCGCGGCACATACCCGCCAGGATGCCGGTGGACGGCTCCAGAGCTTCCTGGCGGGTCCGCCCAGCCGCCGCCGACACAAACCCGCCCACCGTGTGCACATAGCCTTAGGTTGATTAAAAAACATATAAGCCATCCCACCAGGTCAAGGCGACCCATATCGGGACGGTACTCGCATCTAATATTTAAAACCTTTTTTATATATATCTAGTGATGTAAATGCGAAAGGGAATTGAGCAGGACCAATATGCACATCCAGGCTTCATCAAGTGCTTGGAGTGTAGAGGCAGTGAGATGCCAACTCCTGTGGGCTGGAGCACGACCACGCTCGCCCTGGGAGGGAAAGGCAGAGGTGTGGAGGAAGAAGGTAACCCTTGGGGTATGGAACAAGACGTAGATCCCCGTATCTGGTGAGACAGAGGGGCTGGTGGACGACACAGCACAGATACTTCATGCTAGAACCATTCAACCTGAGACCCCAGGCTTCTAACGAGAGCTCTGGCCGAACACCCGACAACTTTGGGAAGTCGGCTTAACTAGAGAGCAGTGCCCTGGGAGGGGGTACAAATAAGCACTCGTGGCTGTCAGTACTTGAGCTCGGTGCTGCGGAGGTGCTAAGTAAGTAGCGGCGAGACTAGCTTCAAGCATGAGGGGACCACCAGAGACGGAAACACCTAGTGAGAAGAAAAGGGGCACCAACCGAGGCTTCACTGCACTAACACAGTTCTGAAGACAATGCCGATGTTGTAGTAGAGGCAGCAGTGGCACAGAGGCCCTGGAGCATGAGGGGAGCCCAAAGATCCCACCACTGTAATGCTGAGTGATGGTGGATTGACCAGCTGTATGATAGCAAGCACAGAGTGTCGAACACACTTGGTGCTAGCCATCACACTGCTGGGCACCCTTAAGGGCAGAGTGTACTCTTCACCCACCTGCCAGTTGTTGCAAAGGGGTGACTTTAGCAGAGCTTTTCCCAGGTAGTGAGCAGCACCATGGCTGGTGACTCACACAATAGCAGTTAGGTTAAACATACCAGAAGCACAGCACTGTGCAAACAGAAAACTGAAGGACAGCAATGCTGAACCAAAAGTTGAGACCAAAGCAAACACACCTCAGAAGCATTGAAGCCCTGACCTCGCCACCCAACCCAATCAGCAAGTAATGGGAGGAATTGGCAAGCTTAAAACTGCATGGCAGGGTTACCTGATCTGGCTGAGGTAGCACCCACTTGGAGCAGAGGAGGAGATGGAAGTCGACGGAACCTCCCACCATCTGACTGTCCCAATGGATACAGAGTCCCATATCCGTTGGCAACAGCTAACACCGGGGCCCAAGTGACACACTCAGAGAAGTGGCATCCCGCCTCCCAGCGATACCAGGAGTACATTTACTGGAGCAAAGTCCTTGGGCAGAGTGGGCACCCGTGCAAGGTCTGCTCCCCCACCCCCAGAGTGGACATCTCGCCCCTCATTGCCAGTCAGGGGAGACCTGACAGGAAGCCAGAGCATGACCTGAAGCGCAATGGACCCATTTAGGAGTATTCTTAGGGGGCCTTCTGTATCCAATGTTATATTTGGTCCATGGTAGTTTGGGGCTTTGTTACAGATAAAACATAGGGGTCTAACAGCTAAAAATTAAAGCTCTGAAAGAAAGATCCCTTATGAGGTCTTTAACAGGAGTAATATGTGTCTTACAGATGCCATTAGAGGTAATCCATGGGGTCTTGAAAAAACCCTTTCTCAAGGGTACGTTATATTTACAGAATTTAAGGTTGGTGGCATGCATAAAATCTATGGTGTTAATAACATCCTTCACCAGCTCCACATTTCTTCTTCTATCTTGTTTCTTTATCGTCCAGGTTTCACATTTATATGTTACTACAGAAAAGACCAGACTATGTATGAGCCGTGTCTTCATCACCAGTGAAATATTCCTTGATGTGAAGACCTTGTCCAGTGACAGCATTGTTGATTCTCCTATTGACTTCTGGTGTTGTCACGGAATGGAAGGTGTAAAGCCCTCGTAATAGGGGTGGGGTGGCTTTCTGCTCATTGACATCCATCCCCACGCAGAGTCCGCAGCAGAGAATGACCACAGACTCAAGTCTCGGGGATAACAGCTGCTTTACTTCCGCAGAATGGGGAAATTAACATGGAGTAAATACTTCACAGTAGTCCACGACAAGTACAATTCAGAGTTAGATTCTGACATGGAATTGAGGTTCTGGAGTTTTAAGAACCCATATTAGTCAGAGGGAGTACTTGTAGGTAGTTAAAGGAAAGTCAGAGTCTTTTATAGTAGATATATAGCAAGAATATTTTACAGACCTGGAAACCTGTGGAACTTTCACAGCTTGTCATGGCACATGCAAACATATAATTGAAGCAAATAACCGATGGATGCAGTGCGGCAGAAGACCTTCAAATTCCTCAATTCACGGGCAATAGGTTCTTTTGTACAGTTAGTACGATGTACTACTGAAGAAGCACAGGTTAATCCGGACAGCAAAGATCCAGGGTCTTTAGCCATCTTAGCTGTAGAAGTCAGAGTTAGGTCCTAGGCATTAGGCCTGGCTGTAAATCTAGTGGTGAAAGGAAGTATGAACTTCCAGGTATGAGGACTGAAAGTGGGGTGAGCAGAACCCTCAATTCTCATGTCAAAACCTTACAATGCAAAGGGGATATAAATCATACACTTTACCTACAGGTGGTGCTGCAACACAACAAATAAGAAAATACCTGGAAAAATACATGGATTTAAATGAAAGCACATATCTGATAACAGTGAAGGAGTGAGCTGCAGTGTAAAGGGTTACTCACGGTCCAGGGGTACTTAAATGTACAGAAATAATCTGGACCGGGTCCCTACAGAAGGTATAGTGTAATGCGAAAACCATGATGGGTCCACCAGTCCCAGGATGGGACACACAACTTTTCCCAAGTCCCTCTTTCTTTATCTACTCCCCAGTATTTTATTGTGTACTTCAGATCCTGAATTTAGGGATCTAATACATTTTGATATTTTGTTTTTGCCTTTCAGTTTCCTTACAAAAGTAAAAACCTCCAGACCGAGGGGTCAAAAAGAAAAATTACAAATCAGGACTGAGCAAAATGAGAGAAGGCGGCATAAGTCATTCAGCTTCTTATATATCCGGAACAGCAGACGAAACGGGTGGAAAATCTTTAAAAACAAAATTGCACAAAACTTTACCTTACATTTTTTTTCCTAAATTAATAAAAAAAAATTGCATCCTTGTATTTATACCAAAAATGCTCTTAAGGCACCCAATTTGCAGGATTTTATAGCCTTCATTATTACACTTACTCTGCTACAAGCATGGCATCTGCGTATTATCTATGCATGCAAACCATTACAGAACAAGCCCTTAGGGTTAATGAGCGACGGGCGTAAAATGTAAAAAAGTAAACATGTTGGAACAATAGGTTATGATCCGATGTCCGTCTGTTCTCAGACGAATAGGTAACTATAAGGAATTAATGTTGGGTTTCCTAGAGCAGTGGCTCATTTGCTGATGTGGTTTGAGCAGGGAAGGTCTCCATAAAGCCGAGTGCGGTGCAAAAATGACTTATTGTGGCAAGTGATGAGTGCGACGCGCCCACTGTTGACATTTCAGCTCCTGCCCTCTCGGTCTAATTTGCTCTCGCTTGCAGCAGACAGCTGTCAATAGATCTAATATTGTTTGGTTTCCAGCAGCAGGATCCCTGACATCACGGATATCAGCGCAGACAGTGAGTGATCCTAATAGAGGCAGCATTTAACAATGCAAAATAAGCAAATCTATTCAAATAGCTGGGATCGGAAAAGGAAGATGCAACGTGTAAAGAGGAAAGGATGGTGCCAAAAATATACTGCTTGCTGGTTCTTATTAGTGCACGCTACACCCATCCAAATAATAAGAATGTTCCATCAAAAGACAAAATGTGGCGCTCCGCCAAGCAGGCGTCACAGAGGGGTACTGCACCCGTAAGAGAGGTGCAGATGCTCCAGCTGCAGGTAGATCCTAGGATGGTGGGTGGGACCCATAACCAGCACTCCCACATTAGCATACAGGGTGGGAGGTTACCGGGGAAGGAATAAAACCACCTCTAGGGGGAACAAGGAGGTCTTTGCCTCTAGGTTTTTGGTCTTTGCTGCTAGGTCTCTCGGCTGAGGGACCAAGATGAGAGATGGAAGAAGAAGAGAGGGTTTAAGGAGAAAGCTATCAAGGAGAGCAGCCGGTCTGGGAAAGAGGGGCCTTTGATAGGTTCTCCCAGACAGCTTACCGGGCACCGGAGGCCGCAGACTGCTGGAGCTACAAGCACGGCAGAGAATCCGGATTCCCGTGGAGTCTTCAAGTCTCCCGGGCACCATAGCAGTCCGCAAGAAGGGTACCAGGCACCACCAAAGGAACGAGTGGCAAACCAGTAGAGGGTTACCCGATGACAGCGAAGGGGAGAGAGGACAGGAGGCCAGGCAGGATTCTAAGTCACCAGGCTTCACACCAAACTGGAAAGCAGGGAAGAACAGACACGGGTTAGTTAAAGAAGGCACACCAAGTGTCCCACCATACCACCTGGGATCCACTTGCCGCCACCGTTAAGCTACCTGTTCTTGTAACATCTCAAGTGCTGAATGTGAACTTTGTATGATGCAGATGCAAGTTAACAGTAAAGTACCCGGAGGAAAAATGACTTAGCCTCTGCCTGTATTTCCTTTCATGAACTTGTTCCCCACACAGGAACGCTGCCCCGGAGGTCCAGTCCTACCTGTAGAGGACTTTGCCAACTAGCTGCGATACGATCTACCTCCGGCGGACTGTGGCGGCACTGGTGACCCATCACCAGAAACTACAGGTGGCGTCACGACAACTTGTGCAGTACTTGTAGAGAAACCAGCACCACAACGAGGGGGTTTAGCTCCCAGAACGCCCGCAGCACCACCACGGAGCCCGCAGACTGCTGGAGCTACAAGCAAGACAGAAAATCTGGATTCCCGTGGACTCTTCAAGTCTCCCGGGCACCAGAGCGGTCCACAAGAAGGGTATCGGGCACCGCCAAGGGAACGAGCGGCCAGCCAGTAGAGGGTTACCCGATGACAGTGAAAGTGAGAGAGGACAGGAGGCCAGGCTGTATTCTACATTAACCAGGCTTCACACCAAACTGGAAAACGGAAGAACAGACACGGGTTAGTTAAAGAAGGCACACCAAGGGTTCTACCATACCACCTGGGATCCAATTGCAGCCACGCGTTAAGCTACCTGTTCTTTTAACATCTAAAGTGCTGAACTGTGAATTTTGTATGATGCCGATGCAAGTTAACAGTAAAGTCCCCGGAGGAACAGTGACTTTGCCTCTGCCTGTATTTCCTTTCATGAACTTATTCCCCACACAGGAACGCTGTCCCGGAGGTTCAGTCCTACCTGTAGAGGACTTTGCCAACTAGCCGCGATACCATCTACCTCCGGCGGACTGTGGCGGCACTGGTGACCCATCACCAGAAACTACAGGTGGCGTCACGACAACTTGTAAATATAATCTCCTGTAAATATACCCTTTTTCAAAGCAGTCCCCCAGGACACGGGATCAGGCGCAGCCACCAGTCCCCGTGACACAGGAGCGTTAACCCCTTGGAGCCTGATACCCAAGTACCCCGAAGCCTGGGGGCTCGACAAAAACATAGGACAGTTTCTCTCATACTGGAGGACCTAGTACATAGAAATCCTATTGATTTGAATGGACAGTGTGCAATTCTTGACTTCACCAGTGGCGATGCTGCAGGGAAAGTCCACACTTAGTGTCAGGTTTTCACGCAGATCACAACCAATCGCTGCAGCAGTAGATCTCACAATCAGCCTATGGCTGAGAAGCACTTCTGGATAGGGCATGTTGGCCCTTTAAAAGAAGTGGGTGTGTCCTGGACCCGTTCCAAGTGCGCTCCTGGTAAACCTGTGAGGCAAGCGCAGGCCCCAGGAGCCGGGAACAGGAGACAGAGCCCAGGATGATACCGAGGAACCGCCGGAGGGGTGAGGATGCCTGTTTCCCAGCTGTCGGGACACTGGCACAACAAGAAGTCAGGGATCCTGGAAAACATTTTGAGCCCGGAGGTTGAGAAGAAATGAGACAAAGGGGTAGAGAATGGTCAGAGGGGAGTGGCCCCCTTAAAGGCTATGCATGCCTACTTAAAATTTTTCCTGGAACTCATTAAAGAATGTAGAAGATAAGAAGATCGAGACACGGGGTGAAGAATGGGTGTTTAATTGGCATGGAGTGTTATGGTCCTATTAAATGCACAGGGCTCCTCTAAATATCTGGCACCGCAACGTTTGCAGCCTCCTAAATGCCAACAGGATAAAGTAGGCAGGTGAGAACACTTTTTCTATATGCTGCCCTTGATATTAACCACCACTTACATTTGTACAATTATTTTAGGTTCTTTGCATTGTCATCTTTTGCACAATTTCTACATATTTTATTTCCCATCCGGTCTCTCCGTTGACTGAAGACCCTGATGCAGTCATCATAACTCCTAAAACATTTCAATACAAAGCTATTTTATGAAAGTTATGCAAACGTGTCGTCAACCTGTAGCGAGAAGGGAGAACCAAGTAAACAGTTTTCTAATTAAAAGCTCCTTTTCTGTAAAAAAAAAAATATATATAAAATTCCAATTTGTCAAAAAATAAAAAAAAAATTAACATTTCTGCCAAAGTGGAAGCTCGGCATAAATTATCCCAAATCCAGATTATTATTACTAGACAACTTTGCAAATACAGATCCCAAATATTAGCTTTCGAATGTGACGAGAGCGGGAGTGTTACGTCTCTTGCAGACGAGCGAAACCGCATTAGATATTAATATTCAGCTTTGAAATAAAGATTTAAAAGGCGCTTTATTAATCCACATATTTAAGCTCCTAAATGAACATTTCAGTTTTTTTTTTCCCAAATAATTTCTACCATCTGTGTCAAAATTCAGAGAAGGGAAAGGGGGGGGGGGGGAGAGAAAAAGTGCGGCGGAACAAATGTTGGTTTTTGAAAACATTCTTAGTTCACTCTTAAGATTGTCACACATGAACATCTCGGGCCATCTGTGGAGACGACGCGCCTGTGAATACAAGATATTGGCTCAATGTTAATATGTACATGGCATCCAACACTCAAGGTGAATGAAGAGGTTTTATTATGGGGGGAGGTGGGGTTTATGCATTTTTTATATTCGGTGGTCTCCTTTACTTACTCGGACTCCTACCGCACTCCAAAATTGCTGTCACCTATGGGGGTGTGATGCTGCCATATGTGTTAATGCAATATTGCCAGAGACTGGAGTCTGCTGCACGATGGGGGATTCGACAGAATATAACAAAGACGAGTTAAGAAACGCGTGGTGTTATGACAGTGATAATGGAAAGAAATGTGCAATGAAGCGTCTGTCATATGGCAGATTTGATTATAAATAGCAGACGCTATCTTTATCAGTGGATAAAGAGTTAATGGTAAGCTATAGGTATAGGCAACCAGAAATGGCCAAAATCTCTTCCCCCCGTGTCGCTGCACCCTGTATGGAGTCTTCTCGGTATCCCAGACAGGAAGTAGTTGACTGACCGTTACGTCCTGTCAGCTCCCATGTCACTTCCGTCACCCGGTCATAAATAATTTTCTGCCTTCTTTTTCCGTCTCCCTAGTAGTCAGTACCATTGAAAGCCAGCACCTGAACAGTGTGGAGGCAGGCCAAGCGCAGATAGCCATTGAGGCTGTTACGCTCACAGCGGTTAGCGTCCAGGAGTGTACCTACATAGACTGCACTCACTCTGTGACATCATCAAACACTACATAGACTGCACTCACTCTGTGATATTATCTAACATTACATAGACTGCACTCACTCTGTGACATCATCCAACACTACATTGACTTCACTCACTCTGTGACATCATCATTCAATACTACATAGACTGCATTCACACTGATTTCATCATCTAACCCTAATTAGACCAACCGCTGAGTCTTCAGCTAGAGCCACAGGAGGTCAGAATAGGCTGAGCAGGTAGGTGGTTGCTATGTGCAGCGCAGAGGGGTCTAAGTACCATGACAGCTGACTCCAGGGGGTCGGCTCTTACAGCAGGCACAGTCACTGGGTTGGGGCAAGCGGGATTTCTGAATGCAGGTGTAGGCAGGGCAGCAGCAGGCGAGTTAAGGTGGAGTGGCGGGGCCAGGGCAGAGGATGCGGTGGGGCCGGGGCAGAGGATGTGTGATGCTCCATTGGTCTGGTCACCACAAAGGGGTACTGCACTCAACAACAGGGTGTGGCATCTTAGTCCAAAAGCAAGAAGGGATAGTGAACCCTGGCCCCACTAAACATGCCCACACACATTAGGACCTAGAGGACCATGGGTGAACCCAGTCAATAAGGTAACAAGGGAATAACAGACAGTGGGAAGTTAGTGAGTGGGAAGTTAGAGTAGTGAAGAACACGGTGAAGCCAAGTGAGCAGATGAGCAGAGAGAGAGAACCCCAGGAACACAGGCGGAGTGAGAATAGCCTGGGCGCCCAGAACTGGGACTAAGATAGTCGGACAGGGGGTTGGTGAAGAACCAGGCAACTGACCCCGAGCGTGGCACAGTCGCTGTAAGCCCGAACCGGAGGCCACGCAATATCCAAAAGTGGTGGCTAAAACCCAACGCATCCACTGAGAAGGCAACTGAACTAGGGTCAGGAAACAGGTACCAGTCACCCAACAGGACCCGTGACTGCTAGATTGGGGCACTGCATGCGGAGGCGCTGACGGGGAAGGCGAAGAGGTAGCGCTGGGAGAGTGACATGCAGGGGTCTGGGGCAAGCTATCCCAATTCTTTGCGGACAGACCAGACTGGACTTGGTAGAGAAGCTCCCGGCGGCCAATTGCAAGTAAAGTGAGTAAACCGGGTACAAAATTCCAACATTGTGTGAGACTCTGTTATTCCCTGCCTGCAGAGCTGCCGACTGCCACAGCAGTCAAGGTAGAGAGGCAAAGCATGAATCCCGCCTGACAAAGCCATCACAATTACACATATCTGCCACGAGGGTTCCCACTCCATCTACAGGGAGAAATGACAACAGGCTGCCATACCAACAACCTTGGAGGTCTGAACTGCAGCGTCGGTCCCTACTGACTGAAAACCATGAGTGGCATCATGAACATTTCCCCTTTAAACTTTAATCTCACTCTACAATCCTTAACCCAGTATCCCCCGCCAAAGCACTGATTCCTCCGGGGCCACGGAAGCCGGGTCTCGACCCCTGCGACTCCCCCGGCTGAACGCATAACCCGGTTCCGAGTACCCCTTGGCCCCAGGATTGGGCGAGTCAGATGTGGCATAACTGAGGCAGATGGTTCGACAGCTGCCGGATCCAGGTGGAGTGATAAGACAAACGCAGATGGTGCGGCAAGGCTACAGACAGACAAGTCAAGCTAGGCACACACACAGAAAACAGCAGACCTGATATCTAGCAGTGTGTCTCTATGGTATAGACCAATTGGAGAAGGCGCCTTAAATAATCTGTGCTTCTCCGCCATAGGCTGGGAAGCATCTCCAGGTAGGGTGTGGTGGCCCTTTAAGAAACAGGAGCGTACCACACATGTGACCTAAGCGCACTCCCAGGAGATCTGTGAGGGCGCGCACAGTACCTGGAAGCAGAAATCAGCTTGCAGGACCCGGCAGACATCAAGGGATGGCAGGAGAGATGAGTACGCTGCGGATGCCAGCGTTTCTACTGAGGAGGTGCTGGAACGGGTATAACAGAGGCGGCTGCCCACAGGAAGTTAATGTCAAAGCGCATGCGCCACCTGTGGCACAGAGATACCTTTACAGTAATACTGACAAACAGGTAATGCCAGGACTGTCAGACATGTTAAGAGGAGTTTAGATCTAGAGGGAAAACTGATAATAAGTTAGAAAACTTCACTAGAAATGAAGGTTCAGTGTTTCCATCATCCTATCTGCAAACCCAAAGCTAGAAACAAAATGAGTATATGTCCCACAGTAAGTAAATAATAATAGCCCATAAAAAAATAACATATTTAGTACTTTTTTTTTTACTAAAATAGCATAAAAGTCGAGGTGTAACCTCCAATCGGAATGGTCCTATCCTCTAGTATGTAAACCTCACCTTCCGTCAACCAACCTCAGTGGAGAAGGGGCAAACTAGGGCCGGAGTCTGGCTGCTCAAATGAAAAGAGTTGTCTGTAGTTAATTTTATATTTTGTAAGGCAGTAAAAAAAATAAGAAGTGGACACGCCAGTACCGGCGGTCCAGGCAGAGGTCGCTCCAATGGTGGGCGGTAGCTCTGGAGGCAATGACAGCGCTTATCAGGTGTCATATGAACAACAATAGGCTCATATGCTTCTCATGTCCAAATTTCACACATTGAGATGCAGTTGTTTGATACAAGATGACAAGTAGCAACGTTTCAGGTTTTAACCCTTCATCAGGGTCACCAGAAAGGTGTATAGCTGTATGGAGGCGTTACGGTCCAGGATAGTATTCTCCAATAGCGAATCATAGGTAAGTCACCATGAAGACAAAGATGGCTATGTAAGAAAAGGACATGGCCCATGCTGTCTTCTTTAATGGTAGACCCTGGATTGTCACGCTTCCGGTAGTCTACAGCCTGGGATTGCTTGGTGCCATCAAGTGAGTGAGAAAGCGCGTTGTCAAAGAAAGTACCACATGGGAAATAAAAGGTTAATCCATTTTTTCATCCTTCTATCATCAAATCAAAGTCATGGATAGAGGATAAAGCTAAGCTGGCCCTGCCCATCCCCATCGAGAGCTCCATTATTATGAAGTTCAGCTTCCTTCGATGACGTCCTCCATATCACTCACCTGTTCTTGTAGAGAAAACTTCCTGACCTTGCGTTCCATCGACTCTGCATATGAAGCATTCGCCATGCATCTCAAATACAAGCAAATGGTTTTCGACACTTGACACAGATGTTAAAGGAGGGAGTGTTTAATTACTCACATGCCGCGTTAATAAAGTCTGATTTATTTATAAAACGCTCCCTCCTTCACCTGCTGGCATCCTGCGATGATTCTCCGCACTACATCATATCCATCTTCAGGTCTATTCTAGTGCTTCAGCTGGAGACGCCACTGAACTTCATCTCGTTGGGATACAGATTATTATGGAATATTTACTTGCCTCCATTCAAGCTGTACTGTCAGGAACAACAGCTGGGTGGCCATTCTCTTACTAGATTTTTCAGATTTGCAGAGGTCACCATTTAAATTGAGGAAATATGCCTCATCATATCTAATGTAAAAAAAAAATAATAATAATCCTTAATAGCAACTCAACCCAAAAACTCCAACAATTACCAACAGTCCAGAATTTGCTGGGACTGTGTCAAATCTTTAGATAAGCCAAGCGAATTTACGTATTACCACCAAAAAAGGACAGAGTGGATGCTTCTACCCAGTTTCAGCGTTACCGTCGCCCTTGTAGGAGTGATTAAAACTGTCCTACCTTACTTAACAACGGTAAAATTGATCCATATAGAAATACAGAAAAATGAGCGTTGGCTTCAAAAAATGTTTGTTCACAACGGTCCTCAAATTTGGGACAATTATTGAAATTAGTAAGTCATAAAATTCAAACATTGCCTAGCCTAAAATGGATGAATGGCCACAGGCCAAAGATTGCTCCCTGCCCAAAAGCGAAGAGGTGTATCAAGTCTCCACATGAAGGCTTGGACTCTACCCCAAGCAAAAATTCGGACCCCAGAAGTGGATAAAAGATCTGTCCCACTGGCCAAGTGTCCAGCCCCAAAGTTTTTAGGCACCAAGTACAGAATCGAAACCAATTTATTGAGCAAAGTTCCAATCTCAAGGTGAAGGATCCAACCCTGGTCCTAGGCATGGAAACCAAAGTCCGGTCATACCAGGAATCCTTTGCCTGGTAAGACCATGGGTAAAGAATCCAACCCTGATCAAAGAGTTGGATCTGAAAAATTCAAACATTGCCTTGGCTAAAAGAATCAAAAGCCAAGACTAAGGTTTGGTCCCTGGACCAAAAATGAAGAGTCAATCCTGACTTCAGGTGAAGGCTTAGATTCCAGCCCCAAGCAAAAACTCAGATCCCAGCAATGGACAAAAGATCCATCCCACTGGTCAAGTGTCCAGCCTCCAAACTCATTGGGCGCCAAGTAAAAAAAAACAAAATCAGGTTATTGAGCAAAGTTCTGATCTCAAGGTGAAGGACCCAACCCGATCCTGGCTATGGAAACCAAGTCCGGTCAAACCAGGATTCCTTTGCCTGGTCAGACCATGGGTAAAGAATTCAACCCTGGTCAAAGAGTTGGATCGGAAAAATGCAAACACTGGCTTGGCTAAAAGGATAATATGACCCAGACCAAGGTTTATTTCCTGGTCCAAAAATGAAGAGTCAAACCTGCCTCCAGGTAAAGACTAGGACTTCAGCCCCCAAGCCAAAATACAGACCCTAGTCATTGACAAAAGATTTGTCCTACTGGCCAAGTGTCCATCCCTCAAATCCTCTCTGGCCTCCAAGTAAAGAATCAAAACTAAGTTACCGGGCAAAGTTCTAATTTCAGGGTAAATGATCCAACCCTATCCTCGAACAGAAACCAAACCAGGGACAAACCCTGGTTAAAAACATCAACTAGCCTAGTAGGATCAGATGAAGGTTTCAGTGCCCCAATTTGGAAGGGTCAGTCTCTGGCCTCTCTGTTAAAGGTAAACTTCATCCCCCATCAGGTCTTCTAAGAAAGTGTCTCCAAAAGGTCACTGTCAAGATTTTTCGACTTAGAAACCATATGATCCTTTACATTTCCAATTTACAGTAAATTTTATCTGAGCTAAAGCCCCGACTATTATTAGTTTAAAAGGTATTAAAATAATCAAAGAAAGGGTTAACTAAAAACTATCAAAAATATTTGGAAATCCAACTTGCCCCTAGATCTGGGCAGCGATCCCATTATGTCCACATTATCCGGGTAAAGAATTTGACCTCATTTATAAAATCTTTACATGATGACGGGGTAATTAAGGACAGAGAGGCAGATATGATATATACTTTAGTGCAGGACCGGTCAGTTACTCCTCACTGGACGGTTTACAGGGGTTATATTTTATTTTAGTTAATTTATTGTAAAACTGGCATAATTGCACATTATACTCCATTAACAGTTCTCATCACTGAGTAAAGACAGAGGCAGAGTTATTAGTGTGCTTAATGGGCTATTAGAACTTGGTTGCCAACATCTGGCAGAAAAGCCTATAGCTGAACCATTACTTATCCTGTACTGATCCTGAGTTACCTCCTGTATTATACTCCAGAGCTGCACTCACTATTCTGCTGGTGCAGTCACTGTGTACATACATTACATTACTGATCCTGAGTTACCTCCTGTATTATACTCCAGAGCTGCACTCACTATTCTGCTGGTGCAGTCACTGTGTACATACATTACTGATCCTGAGTTACCTCCTGTATTATACTCCAGAGCTGCACTCACTATTCTGCTGGTGCAGTCACTGTGTACATACATTACATTACTGATCCTGAGTTACCCCTATATTATACTCCAGAGCTGCACTCACTATTCTGCTGGTGCAGTCACTCTGTACATACATTACATTACTGATCCAGAGTTACCTCCTGTATTATACTCCAGAGCTGCACTCACTATTCTGCTGGTGGAGTCACTGTGTACATACATTACATTACTGATCCTGAGTTACCTCCTGTATTATACTCCAGAGCTGCACTCACTATTCTGCTGGTGCAGTCACTGTGTACATACATTACATTACTGATCCTGAGTTACCTCCTGTATTATACTCCAGAGCTGCACTCACTATTCTGCTGGTGCAGTCACTGTGTACATACATTACTGATCCTGAGTTACCTCCTGTATTATACTCCAGAGCTGCACTCACTATTCTGCTGGTGCAGTCACTGTGTACATACATTACATTACTGATCCTGAGTTACCCCTATATTATACTCCAGAGCTGCACTCACTATTCTGCTGGTGCAGTCACTCTGTACATACATTACATTACTGATCCAGAGTTACCTCCTGTATTATACTCCAGAGCTGCACTCACTATTCTGCTGGTGGAGTCACTGTGTACATACATTACATTACTGATCCTGAGTTACCTCCTGTATTATACTCCAGAGCTGCACTCACTATTCTGCTGGTGCAGTCACTGTGTACATACATTACATTACTGATCCTGAGTTACCTCCTGTATTATACTCCAGAGCTGCACTCACTATTCTGCTGGTGGAGTCACTGTGTACATACATTACATTACTGATCCTGAGTTACCTCCTGTATTATACTCCAGAGCTGCACTCACTATTCTGCTGGTGGAGTCACTGTGTACATACATTACATTACTGATCCTGAGTTACCTCCTGTATTATACTCCAGAGCTGCACTCACTATTCTGCTGGTGCAGTCACTGTGTACATACATTACATTACTGATCCTGAGTTACCTCCTGTATTATACTCCAGAGCTGCACTCACTATTCTGCTGGTGGAGTTGACTCACCGTAGCCGGGGGGTACACGTAGCGGGCGTTGTTTCTCCTCCAGTCACGGAACCGCGCCTTCGGTGGTGTAGGCCCGGTGGTCCAGATCAAAAGGGGAATGGCGGAACAGTGGGGGTGATTTGTCTTCGTGACGCCACCTGCGGGTGTTTCTGGTAACTTTACCAGCGCTGTTCGGGTCTCCGGGGGATGGTACACAGCGAGATGGAACGCTCCCCACAGGATGAGCGGGAATCCCCGGAGCCGGGAGCTGCGCAAGATGTTGTGAGGCAGCTGCGGGACGCTGCGCTGAATCCAGGAGTAATGCACAACCACACAAAGTCTCTTTTAGGTACCTTTACTGGTTGGTAGGCAGGTACACTCGGACCGGGATAGTGAAGTTGGCACTTATGGAGTTTCACAGCAAGCAGTGTTAGGCTTCCTTTCTCTACTTCTGGTGCTAAGGTCGGGTGGATGTGGAATCCAGCCGGACCGGGCAGGGTGTTCAATGGAACTTGCTTCACCTGGTTATCAGCACTGAGGGCACTGTAAAAGGGTCTGAGCAGGATCAGTACTCTTCCCTGGGCTCTCGTGGGTAGGTGCATCAGGTGGAACAGGTGGCTAAACCTCCTGTTGGATGTGCTGGTTCTCTGTGAGGGCTTTGTAGCTTCCACAGCTTCGGTTCCAGTAACCGGATGGTTTGGAAAGAGTTGGATTAACTCTGTGTTCCTGAGAGGTGATCTCCTTCTTCCTATTATCCCAATTGCAGGGATCTCCACTGGCTAACAGGCTAGCAGGGCCTAGTGTGTTCCTCATAGGGTGGAGGTTTCACACAGGCAGGCAGCTCTTGTAGCGTCTACCACACTCTGAAGTTTCTCCCTCCAAGACTCTTTTTATAGGGGGAACTGGTTAGAAGTCACCAGTGTAGCTCCCCCTAGAGGCTCGGGGTGAAACCAGGTGTTCTAAGTGTTGTTTGTGTTGTGGTTTTGCTGTGCTGTTACTTACTCCATTTGTACCTAAGGATTTCTGTGGTGCCCAACAGGTGCCAGGGTGCCACATTCCCCCTTAGTTAACCTCAGTTCTCCAGGCTGAGCAAAAAGGTTATTTTACAACTTAACACTAAGCATATTATAACATTCAATTTACAAAGTCTTAAAGAAAACACAAAAATCACTAAAAAGGAGTGAAAAATGTGGAAAAGGTGAAAAGCAGTCCATACGGCACTAGTCCATCTGCCGCAGGCTGGAAAAAGGTAAAGTTAGTGGTCACACAAGTCCTGTGACAGTTGTTCAAAGTTTATGGAAAGGGAAAAAGGTAAAGTCCAGGGATACATGGTAAACTTTATACATTCCCTACAGGTGTCTCTGCTTGGGAGGCCGGTACTAACCTACTATACCTTACCAGGCGCTTTCTGTTCCCAACTTAGTATACTTGGGACATAGCCCAGTTCCTCCACCCTTCTGTACACTACTTTTTACAGGTTTTGAAAAACAGTATTATATTTACAACACTTACAGGTTACATTTTCCACTACATTTTAAACCCATTCTCCAAGTTTATGTGGGGGTTGACCTAATGTACTACGTGTGGATCTGCGTAGTGTGGGTGTTTCCAAAGCTGTTTGTGTAGTGTACGAAGTGGTTGGTACTTCTCTATGTCTGCTTGGTGTGAGACCATAGTAAGTGCGGAGTCTATCAACTGGACTGACCTCTGTAGGTAGTTGATTAGGAATGGCTTCTCTTACTGTGGGACTAGCAGGCTGACCGATTACAGGAATCTCAGGTTCCATGATAACAGGCTGCAATTCTTGCACTTGAACTTCTTCTTCTTGGACTTGTTGGATTGGATTTGGTTTTGGCTGACCTTCTGTAGGCTGGTAGAAGTGCATAACTGGTATGAGGAATGCATCACCTATTTGTGGCCAATCAGCTGGTAAGTATCCAATTTCTGTAAGGACTAGATTTTCTTTTGTTTCTTCATCTTGAGTTACAGTAGGGTAACTGGTTACTTGTGGGATTAACTGTGGCGGACATTTCTTCAAATGATCCCTTGAGACAGTCGCAATAGTATTCCCATTGTCTTTGCTAATAACACAAGTTTTTGAGTTATCAAAGTGTGACGGCATAACGGTGTAGGGTATGGATTCCCAACTGTTATCCAATTTGTTAGTTTTTCTTTTTCTTTTCAGCACTACATCACCTATAGCTAGTGGTTCAGCTGAGGCGTGCTTGTTGAAGTCTTTTTCTTGTTTGGTCCTACTGATTTCAAGGTTCCTTTCAACACTCTCTTGTACCTTCCTGTACTTTTCTTGGCGTTGACTGACCCAGTCTTCATCAGAAGAGTCTTCTGTGGGTTCAATGGTTCCCATCTGCAAATCAATAGGCAGTTTACCTGGTCTTGCTCTCATCAAGTAAGCAGGTGTGTAATTTGTCGAACTGACAGGTATGTGGTTGTAGATGTCCACGAGATCTGGAAGTTTCTCTGGCCATTGATTTCTCTCTTCAACTGGTAAGGTCTTAAGCATGTCAATGACTATGTGGTTCATCTTCTCACATAAACCGTTCGTCTGAGGATGATAAGGTGTGGTGCGGATTTTCTTACACCCATACAGCCCTAAGAATTCTTGGAAAAGAGCTGATTCGAAGGCTGGCCCTTGGTCAGTTAAGACCTGGTCTGGATACCCATGGGGGCGACAGAAGTAACTCTGGAACGCTTTGGCTGCTACCTCAGCAGTTAAATCCTTAACTGGAACGACTACCAGGAATCTTGAGTAGTGATCAACGATGGTGAGAGCGTAGGTGTACCCGGTTCGACTTGGGGTAAGCTTCACGTGGTCGAGAGCAACTATTTCAAGAGGTTTGGTGGTAACAATTGGTTGCAACGGAGCTTTCTGAGTTAGATGATCTTTTCTTCGAAGGTGACATGGTCCACAGTTTTTACACCATTTGTCAATGGAACCTCTCATACCGACCCAGTAGAACCGATCCTTCAGGAGTCTTTCCAGCTTCTTCCATCCAAAGTGTCCTGCATCATCATGGTATGCTTCAAGGATCATTTGGACTTCGGTCTTGGGAACTACGATCTGCCAGATGAGTTCATGGGTTCTCGGATTGAGGTATCTTCTGCATAGTTTACCTTGGTAGACGAACAACCTTCCTTTCTCCTTCCACAGGCGTTTAGCAGTTGGTGAGGCATCAGAGTCCATATTGGCGTGTTCTTGAGTGATGAGATCCCTTACCAGGCTGACATCTGGGTCGTTGGCTTGAGCCTCCTTCCAGTCATGGTGAGGTAACGGGTTCACGGTCCTCTCTACACGTGTCTGGTTTCTCTGATGACATGTTGCTGTACCTGAACGGTGGAAAGCAGGTAGTTCAATCTCTTCTAGGTCATCTATGTCTTCTCCATCTTCGGGAAGATGGGGCATTCGGGACAGGGCATCAGCATTGCCGTTCTTGTGACCTGCCCGGTACTTTACAGTGAAGTCGTAGTTAGCGAGTCTTGCTACCCAACGCTGTTCTAGGGCTCCCAGCTTTGCAGTCTCTAAGTGTGTTAGAGGATTGTTGTCTGTGAAAGCTGTGAACGGGACGGAGGCCAGGTAATGCTTGAAACGCTCTGTGATCGCCCAGACCAGGGCCAGGAACTCCAGCTTGAAGGAGCTGTAGTTTTCCGGGTTCCTTTCGGTGGGACGGAGCTTTCTGCTTGCGTAGGCTATCACCTTCTCCTTGCCCTGCTGACGTTGAGATAGGACTGCTCCTAAACCTTCATTACTTGCGTCAGTGTACAACAGAAACGGTAGATTGTAGTCAGGGTAAGCCAGGATTTCTTCTCCAGTTAAAGCATCTTTTAACGTTTGGAAGGATTTGTCCTGCTCTGGGCCCCAGTGGAACGGGGGTCCCCTGATCTTGCCGTTTTTGGATTGACCTACTAAGAGATCTTGCATAGGTGCGGCTATCTTGGTATAACCTTTGATGAAGCGTCGGTAGTACCCGACCAGTCCTAGGAATTGACGTACCTCTTTGTGATTGATTGGTGCTGGCCAGTCCTTGATGACGGTGACCTTATCCGGATCCGGTGCTACGCCTTCGGCGCTGACCACATGTCCTAGGTATTGGACCTTGGGTTTCAGCAGGTGGCACTTGGACGGTTTCAGTTTCATCCCGTACTTGGACAGTGACTCGAACACTTCACTCAGGTGTTGGAGGTGATCTTCATAGGTCTGAGAGTAGACAATGACATCATCAAGGTATAACAAGACAGTCTCAAAGTTCTTGTGGCCCAAACAACACTCCATAAGTCTCTGAAATGTGCCTGGGGCATTGCACAAACCGAATGGCATACTGTTGAACTCGCATAAGCCCATAGGAGTAGTGAAAGCTGTCTTCTCACGATCCTCCTCTGCAACGGCAACCTGCCAGTACCCACTAGTAAGATCTAATGTGGAGAAGTAGTTGGCAGATTTGAGTGCAGCTAGTGACTCTTCTATGCGGGGTAACGGGTATGCATCTTTGTGTGTGACTTTGTTGATTTGCCTATAATCTACACACATCCTCATACTACCATCTTTCTTTTTAACCAGGACTAGTGGTGCGGCCCAGGGACTACAGCTATCCCTAATGACTCCTGCATTCTTCATGTCCTGAAGCATCTCTTTTGCCTTCTGGTAGTGAGTGGGTGGTATAGGCCTGTACCTTTCTTTGATGGGTGCATGGTTGTTTGTGGGGATATGATGTTGTACCCCTTTAATCCTCCCAAAGTCAAGTGGGTGTTTGCTGAACACTTGCTCATACTCCCGAACTACCCGGTATACTCCATTTTTCTGGTGAGAGGGTGTATTGTCAGTTCCTACACTGAGATCTTGACACCATTTCTCTAACTGATCTTTGGAGTGAGGGGGTTCATCAGTGACTGTTTGGTTTGAGGATTTTACATCAATCACAGCATCATCTTTTACTTGGTACAATTTAGCAACAGTTGCATATCTAGGTAGTCTGACTTCGTCATCACCATAATTTAATATGCGTACGGGGACTCTCCCCTTTCTTACATCGACTAACCCTCTGGCTGTCAAGAGCGTAGGACTACTGTCAGACATTACAGGTTCTACTACAGCTTGGTAGTCCTGCCCTCTGAGGCCTATGGCTGCTCGACACCAGATCATCATTTCACTTCTGGGTGGTACCACAATTGGAATGGGATCTGTGACCCTTACTCTGCCAATCTCACCATTTGACAAGGTTACCTGTTGTTGATACACCAGAGCTCTGATCTGCTTTTGGATAGCCCTCTTTTCTCTGGGTTTACCGGCTTCAGCACTCTGTTGGAGTAAAAACAACACTTCATCGAGGCATTTGATCATGACATTGGTACCCAATATGACATATGGATCCTTGTGGTTAGGCTTATCCTGGACCACTAAGATACCCTGGTTTTTCAACTGCACCCTCCCCACCTTTACTGTAGCTTCCCACTGTCCCTCTATGGTAACCGGTATACCATTAGTGGCTTCAAGGTTCATCTCGGGATTTGGGGGTTCTAGCTTAACATCTGGCCAGAACTGCTTGTAAAGGGTACTGGGGATGGATGTCACCTGGGATCCAGTGTCTATCAAGGCGGAGATCGCGATGCCATCAATGACGATTGGTAAGTATGGACAGTCTCCCACATACTTGTGTTCCCAGCTGGACGTAGGGCCTGCACAGTCTACTCCTGGGGTTGGCCCTTCTCGCCCAGGGGTCGCTCGTTTAAAGGACGGGATTGCAGGTTGCGTCCTCCTAAGTCGTTCTGCTGACTGTTGCGGCGTCTGTCAGGACTGCGGCGGTCTGCAGGTTTTCCTCGCGACGGCTGTGTCTTTCTCCTCATCCACGGGACGTCGTCTGGACTGTCGGCGAGTAGAATCTTGTCCGATGGCCTTGCATCTGTCTTGGGTCTTCTCCCAGCTTGTAGCTTGGCCACGTCCTTCATCAGCTGCTCGACATTAGCACACAGTTGATCAAACCGGTCAGGTGTTACAGTCTGTGCACTGGACTGAATCGCAGGGATTGGAGATGCTGCTGCCGGCACGGAAGGGGTGTCAGCGTACTGCTGCTGCTGCGAAGCGGGATCAGGTACTTCAGCGAGTCGCTGTCCCCAGACTGTTAAGTCTCTCAAGGTATCAAACTCTGCGCCTGGGTTTTGTATGGACCACCAGCTTGCTTGCTTCCTATCCTCAGATAGTTTAAGGCCCACAAAAATTGTCCAATTAACGCTTTGTTCTCATCTCGAGCACTGTCAGGATCGACTTGTTTTAACAGTCTGTATGCTTCTTGCAAGCGCAGTGAATAATCAAGGACAGTTTCTTGTGCCCCTTGGTTACAACGATAGAATGACAGTCTTAATCCAGCTTCGGTATGGCACTCAAAGACCCGGGTTAATCTAGCGAATATCTGCTCCACAGATTCCTGAACTTCTACAGGCCAGCTGCGGCTCTGCAGTTCGGCTGCACCGGTTAATTGTCCCATAATAACTGAAGCTCTTTGCTTACCGGTCATCGGGTACATGTCCAGGGCTTGGCATATCTTCCTCTGGAAGTTCTCCAAGGTGCTGGGTACACCGCTGTACTTGGGTAACCAGGTCGCACTAGGAACGTAGGGTAGAGACATCGGCATAATCGGAGCGGGTTGTGGTAGCATACCGCCGACTTGTTGCTGTCCATCAAGAGGTATATTTTGAGGTGCCGCTTGGTCTAGCGGGGGCACCGCGTGATCGGGAGCCGGGTTACTCATGGTCGCTCCCCCTTAGTTAAGCGTAGCCTTTCCCTCGGTTGCAAACGGAAGTGTCGGCCTCGCGGTGAGGAGTGAGGCACCACGGGAGTTTCCGGTTCCTGCTGCGTACGGAGGAAGTCGTCAGAGCGTGGGGGCGGGGTCAATCTTCGCGCCCTCTGCACAGTCACGCCCCTTCTTTTCCCGCCTTTTCGCGCAGCAATGGCGGACCAAATGTACAGTTCGATATTTACAGTCAATAAATAGCACACAATACCCGTGATAACGGGCCTGCTCGTATCCTGTTCGTGACGCCAAATTCTGACTCACCGTAGCCGGGCGGGTACACGTAGCGGGCGTTGTTTCTCCTCCAGTCACGGAACCGCGCCTTCGGTGGTGTAGGCCCGGTGGTCCAGATCAAAAGGGGAATGGCGGAACAGTGGGGGTGATTTGTCTTCGTGACGCCACCTGCGGGTGTTCTGGTAACTTTACCAGCGCTGTTCGGGTCTCCGGGGGATGGTACACAGCGAGATGGAACGCTCCCCACAGGATGAGCGGGAATCCCCGGAGCCGGGAGCTGCGCAAGATGTTGTGAGGCAGCTGCGGGACGCTGCGCTGAATCCAGGAGTAATGCACAACCACACAAAGTCTCTTTTAGGTACCTTTACTGGTTGGTAGGCAGGTACACTCGGACCGGGATAGTGAAGTTGGCACTTATGGAGTTTCACAGCAAGCAGTGTTAGGCTTCCTTTCTCTACTTCTGGTGCTAAGGTCGGGTGGATGTGGAATCCAGCCGGACCGGGCAGGGTGTTCAATGGAACTTGCTTCACCTGGTTAGCAGCACTGAGGGCACTGTAAAAGGGTCTGAGCAGGATCAGTACTCTTCCCTGGGCTCTCGTGGGTAGGTGCATCAGGTGGAACAGGTGGCTAAACCTCCTGTTGGATGTGCTGGTTCTCTGTGAGGGCTTTGTAGCTTCCACAGCTTCGGTTCCAGTAACCGGATGGTTTGGAAAGAGTTGGATTAACTGTGTTCCTGAGAGGTGATCTCCTTCTTCCTATTATCCCAATTGCAGGGATCTCCACTGGCTAACAGGCTAGCAGGGCCTAGTGTGTTCCTCATAGGGTGGAGGTTTCACACAGGCAGGCAGCTCTTGTAGCGTCTACCACACTCTGAAGTTTCTCCCTCCAAGACTCTTTTTATAGGGGGAACTGGTTAGAAGTCACCAGTGTAGCTCCCCCTAGAGGCTCGGGGTGAAACCAGGTGTTCTAAGTGTTGTTTGTGTTGTGGTTTTGCTGTGCTGTTACTTACTCCATTTGTACCTAAGGATTTCTGTGGTGCCCAACAGGTGCCAGGGTGCCACAGAGTCACTGTGTACATACATTACATTACTGATCCAGAGTTACCTCCTGTATTATACTCCAGAGCTGCACTCACTATTCTGCTGGTGCAGTCACTGTGTACATACATTACTGATCCTGAGTTATAGCCTTTTATTTAGGCTTTGTACAGTAATCTAAATACAATGAAAAAAAATGACACAACACATGAAATAGTGAGTGTTCTGACCACAAGCCTGCTGACTGTTTCCATTAGCAATCGTCCATTCTAAATACAGCTCTGGGCTGTAGCATATAAGCAAACCAAGTCAAGCAACATCTTTGACTCCTTAAAGCGAAGCGTGGATTGCATGTTTAAAAGGGAATCAGTCAGGAGGGTTTTGCTGTTTAATCTGAGAAAAGCATAATGTAGGAGCCAATAGCCCAATTATAGTGAGGGGTCACTTATTAGGCTGGGTGCTATATTTTCAATAAAATCAGTATTTTATCAACATGAGATTATCACTGCAGGACTATGTGTCAAGTGCCAGACAGTTTGGGTAATCTGTGTAACCCCGCCCCCACACACTGATTGGCAGTTTACACTGCATGTGGTGTGGGCGGGGTTATAAACAGCTCAGCATTTTTAGCACTGTTACATTTACAGCAGAGAAAACAAAGATTTAATCAAAACTGCACCAAATAATTCAGAAAGTGACACATCGCTGGAATCAGGCCATCTGCCCCTAGATTACGCTGCTCTTAGATTACATAGCAAAAAGCTGATGATGATTCCCTTTAAAATGAGCAAGTATAACACAGAACATTCAGTTTGGAGGAAATGGAAGGGATAAGTGATTGATTACATTTGGATTTTTAGATTACAGGGGGTGATTTGTTCTCTGGCCTTAAGGAAGTATTGTCTATAATAATTTTGTTCCAAAAACACCACTCCTGTATTTAGATTTGTAGGTACAATGGAGCAGAGCTGCAATACCAGACACAGCCTGCAGAGAGAGGTGGTGCTGTTTTTTGGAAGAAGGTGTACTTTTTTTTTTTTTTTTAATCCTGGACAACCCCTTTAAGTACATATACACCAATCTATTAAAATACTTACATTGTGGCGCCCATCATGCACTTCCGCCATCATCGTGTCCTCCTATCACACAATTGGCCAGCACAACATCTGGTGGTCATATTTGGACACCAATGTGATGGGTGTCCAAATATGGCGCACGCTAGAGGTGGTGGCACCTGCTCACCCCTGCCCCGTCTCCACACGGTGCAGCCCGCCCCTCCTCCCACAAACTCCTGACGCCAGCCATCCACCCACGCTCAAATACAGCAGAATGAGACAGGACCTGTGAGGATGTCACGGTCATGGGCAGAGCCAGGTGCACATGACTGATCATGATTGTGACATCACTAATTGTCCTTTAACTCACTCCCCAGCAGTGTATGTGCCCTCACCCCAACAACCCATTCTACCATCTGCAGAGTATGTTCCCCACAGCAAGGTATGTGCAAACCCCTGAGCAGCCTATGCGCCCCCCTACAGTGTATGTGCCTACCCCTAGCAGTGTATATGCCCCCAGCTCAGCCTATGTTCCCCCAACCCAGCAATGTATGTGACCCCATCCCAGCAGTGTAATGTTACCTTTTACATACTTTGTTTTAATTTTACTTTTACAAAAGGGGAAGGGGCGAGTGCACAGTGGGGAGAGAGAGCACAGAGGGGTGGATACAGCTCAAACGAGAGAGCACAGAGGGCGGAGAGAGCGCAAACAGGGCGAGAGAGTGGACAGCAGGAGAGTGCACAGGGTAGAGACATCTCAAACGAGAAAGCACAGAGGGGAGTGAAAGAGCACACGGGGGGGAGAGAGTGGACAGAAGGGGGGAGAGCGCACAGGGGAGAGACAGCTCAAATGACAGAGCATAGAGGGTAGAGCGAGGGAACACTTTGGGGGGGTGGGGGAAGAGTGTACATGGAAGGGGCAGCTCAAACAAGGGAGCACATAGGGGAAAGAGAAAGCACATGGGGGGGTGTGAGTCGGGCGGACAGGGGAGGGGTTACTCGGACACTGAGACGGTGGCTTCGGTGGGGATCATGGCTGGTCAGGTCCCGGTTCTGTGCCCTGGGCACTAAATGGCTGATGGGGATCATGATTGGGGATTATACGTGACGCCACCTGTGATGTCTGGTAAGTGTTTACCAGTGCTGAAATCCGGGCGTTGAGGTGATGGTGTGGTGCAGCAGAGGTAGTATAGCTCCCCACAGGTGGAGCTTTTCCTCAGCGCGGTGGGGTGGACGAGGGGAGTTGTAGTCGAAGTCTCTGTAGTGCTGCAGTAGCCTTTCGGGCGACGGATTCCAACCCGGGATGTTGGTTGCTCCAGGCGATTGGAAGCCTCTGCGCCGCCGACTAGTTCTTCCTCTCGGTCCTCCTCCCCAGAACCTGCCTGGATGGTAGGGCTTTCTTCCTCAAATTTGTCTTTGATCAGGTCGGGCTTTTAGGAGAACTGAATCAGATCTTCCAGTTCAGCAGGCTCCGCATCAGCCCGGTCATCATCGGACTTGCAGTTCTCTTGACTGGGTAGTGGGTTGCTGGTGTCGGGTGGTTTTGTTTCCTCAGCGGTCACTGAGGCCGGCTCTGTGGGGGCATAGTCCTCAACGGCCACCGGGTGCTCGGTCTCTGGTTCCACGACACCCCCGTTCCGGGTCTAGCTCATGCCCCTTGGTGTGGTCTTGCACCCGACTCAGCTCCAGCCACATGTTGGCGCTCCACCTCCAAATCTTCCATTCCACGACCTGCATCACATGGGCCCGTAAATCATCAAGGACTACACTACAGAAGGCCGCATCGTCACCCTCATCTCCAAGTGTCGGTATCCCTGGGGCTCCAGTGTTTGCCGTCAGGTCTTCTCGACTTCGTGGACCAGGTCTCTTAGTCTTTGGGCTGCCATCTTACCTGGACTGTACTCGGGTAACAGGTCTGGTAGTCGACAATGTCTCTCGTTCTCGCTTTTGGCTGCACCCTGTTCACTTTTTATAGTCCCGAGCTGGTGCGGTCCGGTTCTTAACCCGCCCCCTTGGTTGTTGGATGGCAAGGAAGGTGGGGAGACAGTTTGGCGCCTCTTGATGGCCCTCCTTCGATGAGTGGCCGAGGCATGCCCCTGGGCCAGCTCATCTCAGTCACATCTCCAAGCTCGTCATTTTGGGCCTACACAGTAAAATAAAGTTCAGTCAATAAAATCCGATTTAAGGCGCACAGTACCTGGTTTTACCGGGCACCGAATGCTGTTCATGACGTCAATTTTGAGTTGGGCGGGCAGGGAAGGGATTACTCGGATACTGGGACGGTGGGTTCGGTGGGGATCACGGCTTGTCGGGTCCCGGTTTCCGTGCACTGAATGGCTGATAGGGATGAAGATTGAGGATTATACGTGACGCCACCTGTGGTGTCTGGTAAGCGTTTACCAGCGCTGAAGCCAGGCGTTGAGGTGATGGTGTGGTACAGCAGAGGTAGTATAGCTCCCCACAGGTGGAGCTTTTCCTCAGGCCGGCGGGGTGGATGAGGGGAGTTGTAGTTGAAGTCTCTGTAGTGCTGCAGAGGCCTTTCGGGCGACGGATTAAATGAAGCCAGAGATCAGATCAGCTTAAACAGTTCTTTTACTGGTACCAGATGGATAAGGTACACAGTACAGTCTGGCTCACCGGGGATTATAGCCACAAATTTAGGATTCACCACAGAGTCCGTCAGAGGTGTCTCTCGATTATCTTTCTGTTCTCTGTTCACAATGGCTCTCTGCCCTCCCACGCTGAAGTATGGTCACTGGTCTCCAGGTCTGTTGCCTTAAGTCTCTGTTATCTCTTGGCGTCTTGGACCTAGCTGCGGGACAGATGTTAGGCTTCTTGTTGGGCGCCGTGGTTCCCTTATTAAGGCCCACAACGCGCTAGTCTGTGGTTTGGGATAAAACTGATCAAAATCGCCTTGGCTCCAGTTTACCGGTGCGACCTGGGCACTCCAGACAGCTCTTACCAGACCTGGAGTGTCCCCTTCTCGTCTGGGTACCTCTGCCCCTTAGAAGTGCCCTCTCCTCAGGACAGTGTCGAGCCTACTGGGACGGGGTACTCGGTACCGGACCGGGTTGCTGCTGGGGATGTCACGGAGGTCCTGGTCGGACCGTGTCCCGGACCCACACAAGTAAAGGGGAATATGTACAGGGGATAAATGTTTGTCGTGACACCACCTATGGTTTGTGGTCAGTAATGGGACCACCGCTGCTGCAGAACCTCCGGGGATGATGTTAGGCAGCTGTAGATGGAATAGCTCTCCGCGGGTAGAGCTGGGTTCCCCGGGGCAGTGATATTAAAGTGTATGATGGTTGTAATGAGTGCAGTTTACTTACTTTCCTGCTGCTGCAGCCTTCTTCCAGCCAGTGCTCAGAGCTGTCAGGCTGTGGCTCTCCAGGTGGGAACTTTCTGCTGTCCTGCTGGAATAAGTTAGTCACAGGCAAGGGAGCAATGGTAACTTAATGTTCTGTTGCAGATAATCATACAAGGGAGTCAGAAGCAGGGTTCACCGTGTTTACTGTGCAGTTCTCTCAGTACAACAGTTCCAGTTACAGTTCAGCTCTTACACGGGTTACAGACTTTCCCTCCGGGTTCCTTTCTACTTCCTGCAGCCAGGTTGTTACTCTGTGACCCCTCACTCTCTCTATTGTCCTTTCCAGGCTTTACTCTCTGTCTCTGGACAGTGTAGTGGTAGCTGGACCCTTGTGGGTCCTCGTGGTCGCCACGGAGCTGCCTGTCCTTCGGGTGGGAACTCCAACCTGGAGTTGGAGCTCCCGTCGGTGAATCTGGGGAAACCGGGTAAATCGTCGGTCCCCTTCAGAGCAGACACTCTGCTTTCAGCCTAGCCTCCAACAGTCCTCTCCTGCAAGGCACTATCAGGCTCCTTACTGAACCGTGTGACTCTGGTTTCTATATGGAAGGCTACTCCACCGGGAGTTGGTAAGTGCTGCCGTATTCCTAGGACCCCGTGCTGCTGGTCCTCTCTGTCCTCACACTCCTGGGGTGTTGGCTATGGCTGTGCTTTCTCTCCGTGGTTTCACTGGCACTTCAGATTCTGCATCCCATCAACCCCACTCCTCTAGAACGTGTGTTTCCTTCTTCCTGCTCGGCTCACTGTGTCTTACTCTGTCTTTTCAGCTCGTCTTGGCTTCCCAGCCTGCTGCTGGTCTACTTCTGGTCTGTTCTGCTCAGCCTGCTATGGCCTACTGACCCCTTCCTCCTCTCCTTCCTCTATTTCTGCCGTCTGTCACCTGACCTACATGCTGTCCCACCACTGTTCTCTAAACCCACCACCCCTTGCCCACCTAGAGTTCCGGGCTCCGGGCTGATGCTGCCTCCTAGTGGTGTGTAGGATGTCTGTGAGGATGTTTGTGTAAACTGTCTTCCTTCGACATGGCTGCAGTTGCCTATGTGGCCTCCTGGTCGCAGGGGCGCCACAACAGCAGGGTCCCCTGCATCCATCCATTCTTGCTCTCTGTCACCATCTGACTATGCTGTCTCCCAACTGTCACTCATGTCTCCGCTCACCTTAAACTCCACCCCCCAGGACCTACTGAAAAACAGTCCACTGTGCTAGGGTGTTTATGGGTGGGTTTTGTGTACGGACTCTGTATTTTCCCCTCTCCACCTGTGACTACAGAGATACTACACCTTCTTTTTGGGGTGCAGTACCTCCCTGTGGCATCCTGCCAGAGGGGCGTCACAAGTGCACAGAGGGGAGAAGACAGCACAGGGGGAAAGAGACCGCATATGGTGAAGAGTGCACAGGGGGAGAGATGGCTGCCACCCTCATCATACAGAGCCCGCCCCCATCGTGATCTCACTGCGCTCCCGATGCAGTAACATTGGGCCTCCATCTAGTAACACAAAGGGTTAAGAGAGTTTTATTATATGCAACAACATATGAATAATTCCCCCGCTGCACGCCGTAACAAATCATTTGATTTTCTTTGTCTTCATTTGCACTTGACAGATAAGAAGTCCGACCCCCCTCTTCAGTAACGAGCCTTCCGCTTCTTTGTCTCCGCTCTTTGTAGTCCCTGCGCTCTGCACCCCGTTTTGCACAATGATGGACAATTAAAACAACATATGTGGGGTCAGTGAGGGGTTTCGGGGACTTCTTGGTAGATGGTGAGGTTTACTGTAACAGGTGTCAATATCGGCCTCCTGCTTAATTCTGCTCATTATTTCTGTATTGTGCTCTTTTAATAAACTTTACATCCCCCCCCTCCCCCCCTGTACGAGTGAATGAGCAGTGACAGGGCTGGACGGATGAAGCCTCGCGCTGACCGCCTCCATTGTTTTGCGCTCGTCCTAATTGAAGCTTTTTGATTATCTGAAAATAAGTATTTCTGTAGAGAACAGCAGTGGTTTGTGAGAAGAGGGGCATGGATCGGTATATTGATCCGTCTCCAGAGGCATTTATGTAGAGTTCTAAGTTGCTCCAAGGCCATATTAAAGAAGAAAAAGAAAAGATTCATTCTGCTTGAGAAATTTCTCAACTTGGATATTGGCAAAATAGCCTGAGCGCAGTATGTGAGGAGATCCCGCTCTCCCCAACCATCAATGACTAGGTACGAGGAAGGGGTCAGCAGTGGAGGACACTCAGTCAGTCCATGTCTGAGGTGGAGATGGCTATTCCTCCGAACTCCGCCATACACGTGCACATTCACCACAACTGGGTGTGCATATGATATTACAGGGAAGAGTGGCATGGTGGACAGTGCTGTTGTCAGATTTTTCCTGTCCTCCAACCAATTATAGTCCCCTGCCCTCAACACAACATACTCCAATGCCCCCCCGACGCCAGACACTGATGCCCACCAGTCCCCAGGCGCCAATGCCCTTGCTTCCAGACTACGCTGGCACTCTGCTTCTACACTTTGATGCCCCCCTTGATTCAAAACTCTGCTTACCCCCCTGCAACCAGACTACAATTCCCTCCACCTTCGATGCCCCCCCGCCCTAAGCTTCGATGCCCCTCTGCCTCCATGCTCCACTGTCCTAAGCTCCAATGACCTCCTGCTTCCAGCCTCTGTTGCTAAACCCCCCCTGCCTCCAGGCTCTGTTGCCCCCTTACCTTGCCTCAAGGTTTTGCTGCCCCTCATGCCTCAAGATTCCTCTGGTGATCGCTAATCTCCCATGAGAATAAAGGACTGGGCATGTTAAGAGTCAGCATGTCGGATCTTTTTCCTTCCTTAGTGTTGGCAGCAGATCATTCACGACGCACTAAAAGCGTGTTGACAACAGAACTTAGCTTTAATTAGCAACAAACAGGTTCAGATATGAAAGGCTTTGTGGAAACAGGAATATACATCTTAAATGTCCCTTTGCAGCATCAGCAAGCTGCTGTGCTTCTCTTCACATGCAGACACAGGAAACTGCTTACAGTCAGATGGAATTTCCTGTGTGTGAGCCTCTGGGAGGGTTTCCGTTTTTTTTTTAAACTAACTTTACTGACAATGCACAAATCTAGCAATACAACACTTACACATACAGGATTGGAGTTGTTGCACTAAACATATTCCAACACCTCCATTCAACAACTACTTATCCTGTTAGTCCCAATGCGGTTCCTAAGTCCTCAAACTTGGCTCTAGGCAACGGTTTTGTCATACCATCTGCTAACATCTTGTCAGCCTCGCAATACACAAACTCTAGTACACCACGTTCCACTAAGTCACGTACTTGGTGATGCTTAACGTCTATGTGCTTAGTCCTTGCACTGATCGTCTCACTGCTGGCAAGTTCAATACATCCTTGGTTGAACTCATATAAAGAAGTGCCCCCACTGCTAAGCTGTAACTCTCATTGACAGAGTATTGACAAATCTTTGACTTCTGAGGGCTCTTTTTCCCTGCCATGACTGTGGCTTTGGTTCAGGAAGTGTTCTAACTCTATAAGAAAGGCGTCTAGCTGGGATACCTTTGTTTGGTCTTTCTGATCTCCTGACTGGAAGTTGACTTGGTTCTTCTGTTTCTTCCTTGGTGGCTTTAGAGCTTATCCAGACTTCACTATTTTCTTTTTCAGTGTCTGGGTTTGGTGACTGAGACTCTTCTTGTTTTTTTACTTGAAAAACTGGTGGAACTTCATGAAATTTGAGCGAAACAGAGTTCTCATCAATCACTACATCTCTGCTGATTGTTACTGTGTTGGTCTCTGGATGCAGGATTCTGTATCCTTTTTGAGTTTCGCTATAGCCCACCAGGACCCCTTACTTTGCATGTGGTTCCCACTTGTATTGTTTTTCTTTGGGAACATACACAAACGTTTTGCTTCCAAATATCCTGAAGTGCTTCAGGTTTGGCTTCTCGCAGTTCCATAGCTCATATGGAGTTTTATTTGTAGCTTTACCTAGCTGTCTGTTTTGAAAATAGCAAGCTGTCATGATGGCTTCTCCCCAATATGTTGTAGGTAGATTCGCATCAAACAACATACTTCTTCCTCTTTCACAGAGAGTGCGGTTCTTTCTCTCTGCCTCTCTGCAATGCCATTCTGTTCTGCGTTACATGGAATGGAATTCTGGAACACGATTCCATTCTTTTTCAAAATGGTTTGCACCTTACCACTTGTATATTCAGTCCCATTATCTGCACGCAGGGCTTTTGGCATTCTTCCAAATTTGTTAAACACTACGGCAAGATATTCTTCAAGTTTCTGTGGAACTTCAGCCTTACTGTGAAGCAGGTAGGCAACTGTATGTCTGGAGTAGTCATCAATATGAGGAAATCTCTCTTCTTGCTTGGAGTCTGAACACTCATTGGACCGTAAACATCTGTGTGTATCAAATCCAGTGGCTGTGCAAATCTAGTGCTGCTTACTTTAGGAAAGGATTTTATGGACATTTTCCCTTTAAGAGAGCTAGTGCACTTCATCAGTTGACTACATTGCTTTAGTTCAACACCATTTGCTAGTTGACCTAGCTTCCTTATTGCTTCTGGGTGTCTGTGCCATACACGGATACAGTTCTTATGCAGATCTTGTCTAGCAGTGTACACTCTCTTTGCATTTTAGCTGATAAATTTCATTTTGGATTTTTCCTTCTGCAAGAGTGTGACCCATCTTTGATATAATGCAGGTGTTGTCTTTAAGGCTGTGTTCACACTGGGCGTTTTTGGACTGTTTTTGCTCAGCAGCTTTTGTAGCCAAAACCAGGATAGAGCAATCAGAGGAAAAGTCTAATAGAAACACGTCACCCACTTCTGGATTTAATCACCCACTGCTGGTTTTGGCTACAAAAACTGCTGAGCAAAAACAGCCCAAAAACGCCCAGTGTGAACACAGCCTAAAAGTAACTACATTCCCATTTTGCGTACGCTTCTTTACTGACAGAAGATTGCTTTCAAGACTGGGAACAGAGAACATCTTTTACTGGGATCTTTCTGCTTTGTGCTGAGGAAACTGGACAGTGGAGATAGCCGTCTCCTTCTCCTTCTGAAGCCATATATTGACCATTAGCTAAGTTGACCTTTTTCTGACTTGCTTTCATCAAGGTCAGTGAAGAAATCCTTGTCATTTGTCATATGGCTGCTAGCACCAGAGTCTATATGTGGCGCCCCTGCGGGTATGCGCCACAGAATGGTATTACACTTGAATATAAAATGTGTTTTTCCTTGTAAGTTGCCAGGTTACGATTTAAATCTTATGGAGTCTATTTTTAGCACTCACTTAGGACCGCACCACTTAGAGTAGGGGGAACTGTAATATAGTAGGTTCCACAGGTGGTGGGCGGAGCTTAGGATAGAGTTGGAGTGACAGTTAAGAATTTACCTCAGATGGCTTGGAAAGGCAGACCGTGTGGTCACGCCTGGCAGCTCAGCTGAGTGGAGGGTACCCCATCTTTATGAGGGGACCCAGGACAGATGGCAATGGACCAGAACTGGTAGGAGCCAGCTGGTCATGTTGAGGGTACCCAGGTGACACGGACAACCGAGGCAGCCAGGAGTTCAGCCCTGACTGCGAAGCCGACGAGCTGCAGGCCCAACAGGACCGGGTTGCTGACAGCACCACAAAGGTACCTCACCCCTCATGCCCAAAAGACGGTCCTACACTAGTGAGGAAAGACTGAAACCCGGTGTCAGGTGGGAAACTTGTGCGTTCCTGCTGTTCCCATTTGGACCGGTAAAAGTCAAGTTAAGCCTACTAGACACAGACTGCAGGACTGGCGGGTGAGCTCTTCAAAGGTGGGAAAGAGAGAAAGATCTAGAAAGAGAATAGAAACCCTGAAAGACAGAGAAAGAACATCTAAAGACTCCTTAAGAGAAATCCTGAGTTGGTAACAACACCCTAAACCAAACTGTACCGTGTATTGTTATGCCATCAGCCGGTACCGAGTAAAGCAAAGTTAAAATGGAAACGGTTTCTGTTATTCTTCCTGCCGCAGCTCAAAGGACGTAACATCATCAACATCAACAGCAGAGGGGTAAGAACTGCACCACCACATTTACCATCACTGTCCTCCCTCACCGTCTCACCACCATCATAGCTGCCCTGAGGTAAAGCTCCACCTGTGGGGAGCTGTACCACACACCGCTGCCCCCTCCATCACCTCAGTGGCCGGCTGGCAGCGCCGGTACCACCTTACCGGACTCTACAGGTGGCGTCACGTTCCCCTGTAAATAACCCCTTTCACCCCCACCGTTTTACCATCAACACCTGATATAATTGTTCGCCAGGGCACGGCACCGGGGATACCGACCATCCGTGACATCCCACACAGAAGCCCCGGTGACCGAGTACCCCATGCACCCTAGCTCTGGTTGAAACACTATACACCATACATGCTTTGCAGATGAGTCTGTACTGGTATTAAATGCAGCTTCAACAACACATGCAGACTTTTCTTTTACAGCTGTTTTCACCTTTTGATCACTGTTCTGCTTTTTAAACTGACTCATTCTTGCTTTCCAAATTCTGCAGTTTGCTTTAAGGTGGCCGGGCTTTTTACAGACCAAACTTTCCCGAGTTTCCCATAGATTGCTCTGATATTTAGGAAAGTCCTGTGTCTTTAATGTGGTTTCTGCTTTAGATTCATTACTGCTGCTTACATTGTGCGTTTTTCGCTTGAATTCATCTACAAGCTTGCCTTTGACATTCTAGTGTAAGCTCACCATCTGGCCGTGCATCTAGTGCAGTGACAAGTGTCATAACTTTCTGGAAGGCCACTTAATAGTAGTGCAGCAACATTTAAGTTTTTAATTTCTTCTCTTATACCCCTGAGACGCACCACAATCTATAGTGTGTTTCTTACATAGTCCTGCATATTCTGGCCATCACTTAGCTTAGACTAGTACAGCTTTCTCATAAGATAAAGCTTATTGCTGAGATTTGATCTTTCATGCACTTTCTGTAACTCATCCCACATCTCCTTTGCAGTTTCACACTTCATCATCTACCCTGAGGGAGATAGTGTTTTGTGCTTTCTGATCCTTCTCTAGCCAATCATCTGGTAATGAATGAGGCAACTTGTTCCTGTGTATATTTCCATGTACCTTCTCTTAGGAGCAGCATCTTCACCTTGAATTTCCAGGACTGATTATTCTGATTGGTGAGACTTTGCACTGAGAACTTGCAGTGATCCCTGCTTGTGGACATCTTCTCTGTTGCTCTGCTGCTTTTGCTTCTGTTGCTGTATTAATCTTCTGTGTGACTCTGTGCTGTGTGTCATTCCTGGGGTTCTGTGTCATGCTGGAGGTTCTGTGTCACGCTGGGCCCATAACCTTTTGTCAGCGGATCATTCAGGATACACTGAAAGCGTGTTGACAACAGAACTTTGCGTTAATTAGCAACAAACAGGTACAGATATGAAGGTCTTTGTGCAAACAGGAATATACAGCTTAAAATACCTCTCTGTAGCATAAGGAAGCTGCTGTGCTTCTCTTCATAAGCACAGACACAGGAAACTGGTTACAGTCACATGGTATTTCCTGTGTGTGAGCCTCTTAGAGTGTTTCTCCCATTTTTTTTTTTTTTTAAATAACTGTACTGACAATGCACAAATCTAGCAATACAACACTAAAGGTACCGTCACACGCCGCAATATCGCCTGGAAATCATAAAGGCGATATATCGCCCTGGAGCAATCGCCGTGAAATTGCCTCACTGTTGCGGCGTGTAATTTGGAAATTTCACGGCTATGAATCGCCCCTCGGCCATCGCCTGATTCCTGAACAGTGCTCAGTAATCAGCCGCAATCCTTAAAGCGATATTTCCGTGTTGTAGTGTGTGACAGGGCGATAATGATGGAAAGAGCGTTGCCTATGATTTCCCGTAGGCATTCCTCAAGCGTTCTGTAGTCCATGCCCAGTCTGCGATGATTGGTGTTGGCTACTGTGTTCCCATTGGCTCTCAGTTGACAGGGCGCCATATTTGAAGAGCTGTCCGTTCAGCACCACACACATCTTCAGCTACACAACCGTCCGCAAACTCAGTGCAATTACGCGCACCATTGATATACATGGGTCTGTGCAGCATTGTCTGCTAATGTCCAGTACACAAGTCCAGCCCTTTGGCACACACTGTATGCCATGACTGTGTGTACATGTCCATTATGATGGTTTTGGCCATATAGGAACGTGTCCACACACATGGAGAAGGCAATGGTGTTTGTGGGGGATGTAGGTACACTTCAGTACACACACGCAAACATGTGTGCACACACATAGTTCAGTTCAGCCATGGCAGCTCTGCTATGGTGTGGACCAATGCAGGCACATATGTGCATAGTGTTGTTTGTATGTTAACACCATCACCTACAGATGCACACAGCCATTCTTTAGTGTAATCCACTGTACTGCACAAGACCGCTCCTGTGTGTTGCAGGAACCACAATTGACAACACGAGAGTGTATTTGTGCCAAACTCCAATAGACAATGGCGTCATGAATTAGCCAGCCTTCCAGAGCAGGCTGACCAATCGTAATGCTGTTGCGTCAAAACCACTGTGGCACGCGTATGTCCTCGCCGCGCTGAACATGTACGCCCATATTGCCTTTGTGATTGCGGCGTGTGAATCGGCAATGGAATGAGGCAAGATTGGTTTTGCTGTAGGGGAGGCGATTTCCGGAGCAACAAATTGCCTTAGGTTCAGGGCGACATTGCGGCGTGTAATGCCGCCATCGGCAATCTGAGGCGACGAAAAAAATCGTAAGTGCGCACATTAGATCGCCGCATATCGCCAGGCGATATTGCGGCGTGCGACGGTACCTTTACACATACAGGATTGAAGTTGTTGCACTAAACATATTCCAACACGTAGACACATGACATTCATTCCTCTTTATTATTTCATACCCTTTGACTACCTGGCAAAATTTGCAAGTTTAGCCCGGATTAGTCTAATGTTTATGGCAATGGCTTGCACAGACTTACCAGGTATTATCCCTAGGAATATCATCACTGGAACAGGAGATTGAGACAAGTGGATGACCTGAGAAATGTTAGAACCATAG